>CAUDMG010002243.1:2170000-2247500 GCA_958450375.1 Homarus gammarus | reverse complement strand
GAAGTCTGAGAGAGCGGTGATGGGTGAGCAATAGGGGTCTCGTGGGTGAGTGAGAAGCATGAGTTACCTATCTCACCCCACCTATCTCACCCCACCTATCTCTCCTACATTCATTACCTTTCTTTACCTGTCTCTTTTCACCTGGCCTCGCCCGAACCTCTTTGCTCTCTTATTCCAGGCAGCTTCTACCTGGACCCAGAGTCTTGTTGACGCCTCTAGCGAGAAACTCGTTGCATGCTTATGGCTTCCCGGGTCTTTTGCCTCCCCTAATATTAACTCTCAATGCCTTTGGTGCAGAGCTAAGAGAGTGGCTGAAATGATGTCGACATTGAGAGCCTCGACGTCGGCTGCTGGGAGTAACACTATGGGGTTTTCAACCTTATAGGATTTCTTGAATAACACTTTGATGTCATTGAAGACAGACGAATGTGTGAAGATAGTGCTAACCACCATCACTGTTTTGATGGGTTATCACAATGCATGAACAATTTTTTTCTGTTCTCAAGCGTAACAAAAGAAAAAAAATATTTTGAAGATGTCCAGTTTATATAGATGGTCAGCCAAGTTTAAAAGACAATATTTTCATCGATGACGAACATATACGTGTGTGTGTGTGTGTGTGTGTGTGTGTGTGTGTGTGTGTGTGTGTGTTCCCTGGAATAATTATAACATTCTGACCATTACATATATACATTTCATGAGAATCTAATTTTAAGATATATTCCTATATCTAAATTACTCTCTCAAACTGTAATCACACACACACACACACACACACACACACACACACACACACACACACACACATCATCATCATCACAGTGAAACTATTTCTACACACTCGGCCAAACTGCATGTAGTTCAGAGGAAGATTTGCAGTATATGTATTTCAGTGTTGACAAATTAGATTAACAAATGTGAGTTTCGTCATTAAAAGCTTTTAGATGTGGGTAATAACTTTACTCACAAACCCGGATAAATTGTGGTAGTTTATTGTTGATTTTAACTATATATAATACAGTTTACATTACCTGGATTAAAAGTAATCTATTTATACCATTAGTTATAACAATCCAACTATAAGTACATATATTTCTTTTATTAATTCATGTAAATTCTATGACTTTCTGATACAATCTTAAAATCTTACCACTAGTAATTTAATTGTATATCGGAATGAGTTTTATTAACTTATACTACGTAGATATCGGGCTACACTTGGTGATTCAGGCACAGACGATTGATGACCTACAAACAGACAGATACTCGGGGAGAGGGGCGGTGAGGGGGGGGGTAAAAAAAAGCCTACCTCTTCCTTCTCAAACATAAAAACAAACACTGATTCAGACACTCATAAGCCGTCACTGGTAGAGAGTTAGTGAAGCCTAGAAATAAAAATACTCTCGGGTTAATCCTCACAACCAACTTGCGGCCAAATGTCAGAGACCACAATGGTGTGAAAAACTGCAGCAAATATTTTTAGAGTGAGTGGCTTTTTTGGAAATGTTTTTTGACCCATGAAATAAAATAAAATATATAACAGTTGTAGAATTTGTAACTAATTGATGTTGTAAATTACAGTTGTTGTTAAATGATAGTTTGGGTAAATAATAGTTGTTGTAAATAATAGTTGTAAATAAAAGTTGTTGTAAATAATAGTTGTTAAATAATAGTTTTGGTAAATAATAGTTGTTGTAAATAATAGTTGTTGTAAAAGTATGATTAATATCTTTTATCTTATTGAGTCACCTTGGACATAAATATATTTAGTATTAGTGACCTTTCTACTTTCACTTTGACCACTGATAACTATTAATTTAGGTAAAGAACTGTATGTGTATGTGTGTGTGTGTGTGTGTGTGTGTGTGTGTGTGTGTGTGTGTAGGTTAGGTTAGGTTAAAACATCTCTAACATCACCATTTTTCTCTATTAAAATACAATTAACAGAAAATGCCGTAAAAAATACTTTAAAAAGATTATTTAATTTTCTAACTTTATAAAATATTTAGTCATTTAATACGATTCATAATTTATTTTGTATTTGTTTTAACTAATTTAAAATAAAGTGAAATTTACCATCACTAAATAATATATATTAGTTACTTAAATGTTTGTTGAAGTCATTAAAAAACTTACCTGAAACGGCTTCCTGAAATCCTTGTTGAGTGTAGCGTAGATGATGGGGTTGAGGAGAGAGTTGGCGTACCCGAGCCAGAGGAAGAGAGAGGAGATCCAGGCAGGGATGGCCGAGGGCTTCTTGAAGGGACGCACCAGAGCCAACACGAAGAACGGCAGCCAACACACCACAAACGCGCTCATGATGATCCCTGTGTGACAACCATCTCGTTATAACAGAGCTAGTTTATCACTTCTCAATATAGCAAAGTGTTATGTTATATGATAGAGCCACACAAATGATGAAGGACAGATATGATTGAATGATAGTCAATTATAACATGTATGATAAAAGTAGAATCATTTTGGGAAGAATATTTACAGGAGTATTAGACAAATATTAATACGTGCTTTTGGTGTCTATTCATAAATTAAGAAAACAAATATATTTTTTCTTCAGAATTTACAAACTTTTAAATTTGTTTCTTTTATATTTTCAAGACTGGAGTCGATTTTCTAATACGTAGTCATTTCCTTCAAGGGTTGGCAACACTGTACACTTCTGTCAAATTTATCTTCCTTAGCGCTTGTGAGGGAAATATTACCTACACAGTATATCTAAAAAAGAACTCATCTGAATCTCATATTGTCTCATTTTTTGCATATATTACAAAGGCTGACTGCAATATAAATAAAAATAAAACCCACTGCGCAATAAAGTTTTTGTCTATTTTTTTCTTCCGGGTTATGCTCGCTGCCTCTGATGGCCACTCCAACTTTTATATTAAGTGTAAGTAATTCACCATGATGAAGCGTTTTATGAGAATCACAACGGAAAGTTTCTGATCGGAACGTCAACAGTTAATGAGGGGAAACAGTACAGCTAATAAAACAACACGATATGGGTTTAAAATGACAAACTTTAGGGGAAATATAAACAACGGGCGCTGAGAGACGATCTGTTAACAGGTAATGGCAGGAAGTGAGTTTAATTTCCTTCCGTTTTATAATTGTGACAGCTATTACCTTGAACGGGGGGGGGGGGGGGGGGTTGAAGGGGGGAGTCATACCTCATTAGTGCATACTGTATCTCTGGTCAATATTTACATCAAACAACGAGGAAAAACATTAAATTACTATTGCTTAATTAAATGCACCAGGTGTGTGTACTCAACGAAGCAAGTTTATTAATTATGTTTAGTATTAGGTAAATTTTGGCTTTAAATCTGGATATTAAATATTTTTTTTTTTGTATATTACTTAATGAGATAAAATGATATTGTGTAAATATTAATAATTATAACAGACTTAATTACTTGTTTGTGTCAAGAGTTATTCATTAATGATAACAGAATAAATGCCATACATAATATTACTGGTATATCAATTTTAAATGTTACTATAATTAAATAAGTCACAATTACTGTTATACAATCCCCAAGTTAGAATTAATATACTTAAGCAAAAGAAAGATAGACGTTTAGTTACAATTCTGTACAAAGCGGTGATGAAAATTATTATATTTTTATTCCAGAACCCTAAAAGAATAATATTTTAAGACATGCAGTAAACAGAACCTAAATATCACTCGGAATAAAGTCTGATCAGAACTTTTTTTTCACAATGATCAAACTTTATTAATACTGATTTTTAAGTTTCTGTTTACTGTAAGTCTTAAAATATAGTAATTATTTAGGGTTCTTGAATAAAAAGAGTGACCTGTATCAATGTTTCATTCAAGGATTCTCTCCGTGTAAGAAATATTAAAGTGTCAGCAATACTTAACATGATAAACACCAGAAGCAGCTCACCTAACGTAGTGGATGCCTTGCGTTCCTTAGCCAACGCAAACTTCAACTTGATTTTAGGCGGATGACTGCGTTTCTTGGGCGAGCCATTGGTGCCAGAACCGTTGGTAGACTGGCAGGCGTTGTAACAGTTATGGCCGTGTTGTGGCTGCGTGGGCGTGCGAGCGCCGGCATTGGCGTTGGGCGGGTGGGCCTTACCGTTGGTCTCACAGAGTGACCAACGAGAGCCCGTGGTGGAGTCAGCGGAGGCGGCCGACGACACCGAAGAACTGCACACCACCAGGCGGGGCGGCACCTGCAACATACCAACAACACTACACTTAGTCTCTCGGTCTTATGTAAGTTGTATGTCTGTACTGGTGTATGTATGATTATTGGGGTAGTCAGCATGCTTGCCTCGCAAGCGAGAGGACCCGGGTTCTTTCCCGGGCAGGGTAAAACTATGGGCAAGTTCCTTTACGCTATTTGTCTACCCAACAGTAATTTGGAACCTGGATGTTACTCGATTTAGCAGATCGTGTTCTGGGGTAATGGTTAGCCCGTGCAGTTGACAAGTTGTCCAGTCTTCTCGGACCTTCCTCGACACTGGATCATGCAACTCGTTAACAACAGTTTAGTTAAGTTAATCGTTTGTGTTACCGCCCACGGGGAACCACGTGGACAGTGTTAATAAATTGTTTGAAAAAGTTTAGTTATGAGAGTATTGAAGATGTAGGAGAGGGGCGTGGAGGGAGCCAAGAAGATGTTTACAACAGAGCGGTCTTGCTGAAGTAGACAGTTCTGCAGGTGGCTGTGTCTGTCTGGCCTTACATATACTCAGACTACCTCTTACAGCCATACTGTGAACACCTCTGCTGGCATTAGACCCATAACACGTAAGTGTGATTGTGGTTTATCAACTAATTAGCGTATACGAGAATTACTTATCATATAAATGCACATTCTTTATGTTATAATTTGATGAAGAGCTCAATGTGGTTCTGTTACTGTGCCCTGCTTTGATTACTGTGTCTACATTGATTATGTTAAGCTTTTCTATCATGTTTTAAGGAAGTGATTCATTGATATGTAATTTGTATTGACAAGTTATGACCGAATTATATTGTTCGCGTCCATTGTGACGGGTCTCATTGTCCTGTAAGTCCACACTAGACTTAATTAGCGACTACAGTTTGCTTATGAGTTTTCAGTATCTATATATATGTCATACTTATATATCTAATCATTTATACATCTTAGGGAATAACTGCTAACCTAACCTAACCTAGCCTAACCTAACATAGCCTAACCACATATTGTTTGAAAGGTCTTTGCAGTGGTGTTAAATATCTCATTATCTACAGCATAAAAACATCTCACTTCTTACATCAAGTCTTAAGAATCAATGTAATAATTATTGTCTCCACTCGTCCCCTGTTGTCTTAAGTCAATCAAGACTATGTACAGCAGTATACCTCTGTACGCTGGTTTCAATGAGTCGACTTAATTAAAGCTGTTTATCACGGGGCAAATTTCCTGAAAGCCCAACCAGGTTGATGGTACCCACGGATTCACTAATGGCGCAACACAATAAAGTATTTCATTTAAAAAAACAAAAAAACAAAACGGATCCTTTATTGTCTGGTCATGTACTATAAGTCTCCATCCTGGGTAATTGTAGAGTATGTTCAACACCACGAAGCTATATGAGGGACCCGGGATGACGTCTGAAATATGTTGACCAAACTATTCTGACGCAATAAACACAATACGAATGAAAAAAAAAAAACACACACAAAAAAACAAGATTTATGATAAAGATATAATTCGAATAAAAGCAAAGATAGGAGCGTCTTGCTAAATGAAGAAAAAAAAAATATGGTGGGTTTTAATGTGTGGGGTGGGTGTTAGGGTGTGGGGTGGGTGTTAGGGTGTGGGGTGGGTGTCAGGGTGTGGGGTGCGTGTCAGGGTGTGGGGTGTGTGTTAGGGTGTGGGGTGGGTGTCAGGGTGTGGGGTGGGTGTTAGGGTGTGGGGTGGGTGTCAGGGTGTGGGGTGGGTGTTAGGGTGTGGGGTGTGTGTTAGGGTGTGGGGTGGGTGTCAGGGTGTGGGGTGGGTGTCAGGGTGTGGGGTGGGTGTTAGGGTGTGGGGTGGGTGTTAGGGTGTGGGGTGGGTGTTAGGGTGTTGAGAATAGGAGTTGATGTGTGGGCGTAGGTGGGAAGATACTAAGCATGTGGGAGAATTTATAATATGTAATCCTTCACCAGCAGACACAACACAATAAATAATTCCGTAGTTTCATTCGTTCACTAATATATTCACATCGGTCACCGTTCAATCATCTGTTCAATAATAATCCAGCCACTGAATGTCCTGTATAAATAATTGTAAGGCCGTATGGCTATCTGGTGATTCACAATATTAGGGAAACGGACGCCCAGAACTCAATTAATAAAATCAAGTAAACAATTCTATACAGGAATATTTGTCATTTAAGGAAAGTTTACATACTGGGATAATAACTTGTGATCGTGTAAGAATAATCAATATATACGGTGTACTTTCCAACACCCGGGAACATCCACCTTGCAACGGTAGGCTATTATATCGTCGGGAGTTAAATAAACGCCTTGTGACATGAATTTTGTGTTATGAGCGTAAGTTATATATTATCAGTTTCCCGCCCAAATTACCGATATTGTGTGTTAGTTGACGAAACAGCAACACAGCTTAAAAAAAGGGGGGGGGGGGACAGGTTCTGTTACGGTGTACAGAATGCTGAAGAAATAAAAAAAAAACCCGCCCATCTGAATTTAATCAATATTGCTGCACTTGAGCTCTGAGACCACCACGATCATGATGTATTTACCTTTAATCAGACGTATTTCTGGCACATCTCGTGATGGCGGCGTGAGTGTTGACGTCCTCGGCCAAGTATTGCAATTACTCACATGAAACACACTGTGTCCTGGTTACATCAGAGGCGTCCCCAGCCAACAGGTAGTCAGGGCCTCTCACTGGATCCTCACTGACATCATTACACCTCACTATTTTCATCCTAGTCTGAAATCATACACGAGGACTCGACCACTCTGCCATCATGACTTGGTTTCTGATGATCACGAAAATGACAAAGAAATAAAACATAAAAACGAAACAAAAATATTCTTCTTGGTAATCCTGCGTCTCTGGCAGCAGGAAACGAACTTATTATTCTTAAGGCTTAATGGCTTCTATAATCGCCTTTATTTATATCAGGATATTCTATATATGTACAAAGCGGACTTAAGAGCATACAGCTGCTACACTATATGGTTACACTAATTCTATAAAGCTTCAAATGGTCACTAAGAAACGCTTACCATAGAATTAGTTTTGTGTCCACACTGAGCGGACATCACACTCTCATCCTGCGGGGAAAGGCCAGCTTAATGTGTGTCCTTTTAACAAGGTGAAAACATGTTTGTGGACAGACAGATCTTCACCGTCACTACTGTACTATAATGTGTAGTGTATAGTATGTCCTGTATAGTGAGCTTCAACACGTACATTTAATAACGGAACGGTGTTAAGATGAATATAATCCATGTCGTAACAGGAACTCTTGATATTAGTAAATGAACATTTAGATGGACATAAATATATGGAATACCAGCAAAACAATTAACTTATTTGTGTTGTAACAGACAGACAGACAGACAGACACACACACACACACACACACACACACACACACACACACACACACACACACACACACACACGTCTACACTATGAAGACATTTATAATCCAACAGTGACGTAGGTACAGACCTTTAGAGGCAGTGGGTGGTTGTCATGACCACACATGTGACACAAACACCAAAATAACCCAATCAAGATACCTATTATAGTAACACATGTTGTACAACTAACACATGTAGTACAACTAACACATGTAGTACAACTAACTCGGGTTAACAGCGCCTCAGGTTAATGCCGCTTCAGCTGTATTATATGACTTAGTTTTTGTTGTCACTGTTATGATGTTACTATAATCGTTACGTCTGTTACTTGATACACGTGTTTGTTTGTTTGTTTGTGTCTCTGTCAGTGCAATACAAACGGGGCAACTGGAGTTATCATCAGCTGGAAATGAGAAACTACATTAAAACTCTAATCACCTTCACCTAACGATCCTCAGGTGCTTAGATGCCAGATACTATCAAGTGTCCAGAGAGTTTTGTCCGCAACAGTACACAGTGACTAACGGGAAGGTCAAGGCTAAGATGAATATTTGAACGCCGATGGATAATGAACTATCAAGTGTAACCTTTCAAGAGCCTGAAGAAGTACAATAGACTCAGTCACTCACACGAAATTCCAACGTAAAACACAATATGATTTATGATTATTGTTTTGTTTTTTTACTCAAGTCCCTTTATGTTCTACTGTGATGTGATATATTGTGTGTTTTAATTCAATATGGTTTTCGTCATGATAGTGCATCTTCTGGTATGTGTGTGTGAGATAGAGAGAGAGGAGAGGGGGAGGAGGGGTCAGGGGTGTGAGAGAGAAGAGGGAAATCTTACCTCCAGGTGATGTGGACTATCTGGCCCCAGTAGGCTGCCTGTCTCGTCTTTGGAAGATAAAGGTGGAGCCTCAGGAGCCAACCTGGTCTCCACACCACCATTGTTGACCTCCACCACGCTGTACCTGAAGCGAGACACAACACATACAATATTACCACCAAATTGACCTCCATTATATGTTTTTTAGCCAAGAACAAAAGATCAATGAAAATTTCTTCAGTGTTATCCTCTCCGAAGTCTGGTTATACACTAAGTATACGGGTTCTCTTGATGGTACAGTACATGGCAAATCTCAAGTGACAATAAACACGTCTGCTCCTCTACCTACACGCACTGAGCATGTTTTGTTTTGCACCTCATGTTACACCCCAGCCCACCGTGACCATGTTAGGTGAGGACAGTACAATAATATTTGAATAAAGGTTTGGTTAGGTTCTCTAAGATAATTTTTATATATAAGTAGAGGAATACAGAAACTTCAACGTCATGTACTGAATGCATCAATAATATGTAACCATGTGTGTGTCTCAGGTACATATTACTGACGTCAATAACTAAACTAAATCACAAGTCAGGAATTTTAATCAAACTATCAATCACTGACACGATTCATTATTTTCCTGTGATATGATTATATTACTGATTTATATATATGTAAATAAAGAACAACATTAACAACTGTGAGTACACTTTAGTTTAGTTTGGTCACACACACACACACACACACACACACCTGAGGGAATGATGAATATTATCCCTATTTGACATCAAAAAACATTTCCTCCTATATCATGGTAACGCTTATTAGATGAGACTCGATAACCTCACCAATAGACCAGAGCAACAGGTAGTTTGTTGTTATTGAAGACACACAGGTTGAGAATCAATTACCTCCGGGAGATTGGAAGCCCTGAGTTGTGGGTGGATGTTTTCCCACTACAACACCTTGAAGAATTACGGTTCAAGGATTTAGCATAGCGATTTATTACACGGGAAATTGCCTTAGGTCTTCGTAGACTTCAGGTTGGCAGGGTATATTTTGATAATGGTTCGTTAAGAGCAGTGAGGATACACCATACTGTAAACTAAGCCTACGGTATATACAAGAAGACAGTATGGCTGGTACTACACTTGGATGCCTTCATTTCCCCAACTGCATTGTTATATGCCAAGCACAGGAGTAAGCTAAGAGTGCCGTGGGTATGAATCAGATAACCTTGGGATAGGAGTCGAGCCAGCGCTTTTGAAAATAGGTAATATAAAAATGAAGAAGTCTAACCTAACCTAGCCTAAACATATTTTACCTAACCTAACCTAACCTATCCTAACCTGACCTAACATAGCCTAGCCCAATCTAACCTAAACATAGTTTACCAACCCTACCCTAACCTAAAGTTTTGACAACTTGCATCTAGCACTGGGTCTGTGGACTAGTTCGCTGCACACACAGATGTTATTCGTATCTAGAAACAATTCATTATTAAATTCACTCGCTATTTCTAATAATAACAGGAAGCTGAATTCTGAATGTTGATAAGCCTGAGTTTTTCAATAGAAGTTACGTGACCGGAACCGCCAGAGCTAGCACGATCATTATGGGAATAGGTCCCTGGTCGCTGAATTGGAATCGAGGGCCGGGGCTAGACGCTGTTGTGTCCACCGCCCCCCCCCCCCCCCCACCTCCCCCCCTTTGTGTATGTTGTGTGGGCGGTTCGGTGAATACCCGAGCTTTTTGTCAGGCATTTTTCATTCCCCTCACTACGGTCACCATTTTCATGATATTGGATTGTGTAGCTAAATTGTATATACTTTAAATATAGATTGAAATTTTTACCCAAGACAATATACCTTGAGGAATACTTAACAGAAAACTCAAAGAAACACACGATAAATTAATAAATTCTAATGAAAAAGAAAATGTGGGCTTTTATTTAATATTTCGTTTTCGTAAATCACGCTCTCAGAATTTCAGTGTATGGTCAGCACATGAATAAACCCCCAAACTTGACAGATTAGTGGATGATTTTAATCGCTAACTTGGTACTACCTGCCCTATGTATTTGTGTTTGTTGGGGGGGTGAATTAAGGTCATTAGAATGCAACAAAGAACGGACCAATCCCCTGAACGGATAGTAAACTGATAAATATGAAATTATAAAAAAAAAGTTAATAATCGTCATCACCTTCACTAAGCCTCAATCAATTAACGAAATCCCTCTTTCGTAGATCAAGAGAGACTAAAATGAGCAGGTCCGTGCAGGGGTTTATAGAAAATGGTTATTGTGAGAGAAAACGAGGAGAGGCAGACTGTTTTAAAGTTCACATTTACCAGTTATTTATTATTTGTTTACATGCAGATTGAATCCCTCCAGAAAATTTTGATTATTTTAGGAATTAAGTAATACAATGAATGATTATAATTTTCTCCTGTTTGGAAAATTATGGAAATCAAGAACAGAACTCAAGAAATAGGTTCAAATTGCTGCTATTTAAGGTTCCGTGAGCAGTAAATGTTTAATATAATAGACAGTCAATATACGGTACTTACAATTAATCTAAACATCCTAAATACAATGATTTATTCTCTTGACCTCGAAGAATGTACTCTGATAATCTGATTACTTGAGTACGATATATTAGCCACATTAGTAGGATGATTAACTTATTTTTATTACGGTTTCATAGCTTTTTAATCTCAGTAAATTGATTTCTTAAACACCAAAAGTTAACCTCTTAAATGAGACGAAATAACGAGTAACCCCTAAGAATACAACGAATTAACCCACCAGGTGAGATAAGTGATCAATATTCTTATAATAAATCGACTCTTCTTCGCCAAATTTGTTAGTAGTAAATTTATTAATATTCTTTTATTATTATTATTATTATTACCTAAATTATTATTAATGTCAATATTCCCGAATTAATTACATTTCTGTTATATTTCGTTATTTTTCAACGTATCGTATTTCTACACAATTTTGGCTGCCCCATAACATTAGTACTGCATTCATTATATCTGAGTAAATCATAACAACATGTCATCAAAATCATTCCGGAAAAAATTCATTATATAGATTTATTATTTATTTATTTTTTTAATGAACCAATCACGATATTTTGTCATTGATATTCCACATGAAAACAATACTCAACTTATGTTATTTTGTTACCTTAATAAACGACAACACATCCATCACATAACAATAATAACTAAAAAATAATTGTGTGTGTTTTCATGTAACAATCGCGAGAAAAAAGGAAAAAAAAAACACATACGAATGATATTTATTGTGTAGCAGCGAGGTGTTGGTCTAGTGTACATGAAGAGTAGGGTGGTGTAGCCTGTGTGTTTTAACTTGCTGTTTAAATGTGTTTTGTTCTGCCTCATTACTAAATAACTGATTCGTCTACAGATGTTTAGGTTTGGTTAGGTTAGGTTAGGTTAGGTTAGGTTTGGTTAGGTTTGGATAAGTTAGGTTAGGTTAGGTTAGGTTTTAATGATTATATTGTTACCATTTCACACAAGTAGATTTAAACCTACTATACATACCCACAGTCACACACACACACACCCTACCCCAATACTAAGACAATCTAACTAGAATGACAAACAGGGGTAAGACGGAGTAGTATATTGTTATAAGAAATAATATGTTGATTTGTTTCCTACTCTTTCTCTCAGCCGTATTCGACCTATCCAACTCTTCTCTCTCTCTCTCTCTCTCTCTCTCTCTCTCTCTCTCTCTCTCTCTCTCCTTCCCATCGTCTACAAACAACCTTTTACAGTCTCTCCCCATAACGAGGATACGGATAAAGTTACCCAATTAGGCTAAACTCGGTCATCAGAGAACCTAACACAGCGCACATCTTTCCCGTAAAACTTTCTCGGCTCTCTCTCTCTCTCTCCCTACTGTAGAAAATTTTCGCCCCCAAAACTGCTAAAGTTACAAGCTAAGAGAGATTTGACCCGAGTTCCCTTGTTAGACACGGGCCCCGTCTTTAGTAGATGGTGGAAAGTTTTGTGTGGGGACGGTGGTACGGTGGTATAGGTACGAGGTTGTTTGGTATGTTATTATTGTGATTGTTATTATTACACACACACACACACACACACACACACACACACACACACACACAATAGGAAGCTCATATCTCTCCAGTATAAAGTACACCATCAACCATCACATGGTCGACTCGCACTTAATCACGTTAAGTTGTTATTTCCTGTGCGTAAGGGAGTGATATCCTGTCAATAAACTACGTATAGTGAAACCTCTATTTAACACTCAATATGGAGAGAAAGTTTCGTTATATCGAGGGTCCAATAGATGTAGGAGAAATATACTTTGAGTATGATCATTCACTCAGACACTCAACAGAGTATTTGTTGTTATATTTGTCAGTTTATGTTAATGTACCACCATTGAAGGCGAGGTAACTCCTACTGAACAATATATACTCGTTGTATTACTGTGTTAACTTACCTGGACACTGGTTTAAGCTGAGTGTATGATCCAAGCACAGCAGTGGAGGCCCGGGCGTCCGCTTCAGCTTCTTCCACCAGACGAAGGTGCGCCTGGGCCTTCCGTTCCTCGTCGACGATCCTCTTGGCGGCGCAGAAGATCTTGTAGTAAACGATGACCATCACTGTTAGGGGAATGTAGAAGGAGCCGAAGGTGGCATAGATTTGGTACCAAAAATTTTGGCAGACCTCGCAGATGGAGCCGTCCCCGTGCTCGTTGCCGAGTATGAGGATGGGCGGAACGCTAATGAAGGCCGCCCCGAGCCAGACAAAGGCGATGTAAGCCACCATCCTACGAGGAGTCCGCTTAACACCATACTCCAGGGGTCTGGTGATGGCCAAGTATCTGTCCACGCTAATCATACACAGGTTGAGGATGCTGGCAGTGCAGGATAATACGTCAAACGACACCCACACGTCGCAGGCTAACTGTCCGAACTGCCATTCACCCAACAGTTCATGTAGCAGAGCCATGGGCATGACCAACAGTGCCACACACAGATCTGACACTGCCAAACTAACAAGTAGATAGTTGTATGGCCTCCTGAGTTTCCTGACGAGGCAGACGGCGACGCACACAAGCAAATTTCCCACAACAGTTCCCACGATGATCATCAGTAGCACTAGCACCACCAGCACCGTCGTAAACAGCATATGAAGAGCACTCCCACCGGTCTCCACCCCTCCATCACCGAGCACTGTGTAGTTAACCGGATCCACCGTTACCAAAGCAGAGTCAGTGCCTACCATTGGTCCTTGTGCGCCCTCAGCTGGGGTGTGGGCGGCTTCAGAGGGCTGCAAAATCAACTTGGCGGCGTGGGATATGTTGAAGAGAGGGTGTAGGGATGGTGTTGGACTTGCCACGCCCGCCGAGGCCAACATAGCCACAGCGAGCACCACGTCTCTTGAGACTTAGCCCGGCTGATGCAAGGCTGTGTGCCCCATGTCACCAGGAACCCTCCACCACCGCTCACCATCAACGTCACCAACACACCTTCACTCACACTCACTCCGATGCAAATGACACAAAAGAACAAGTATTTTTTCTTCAGTACTCTCTAAGTCTAAAATAAATCCTTTATAGGCACTAATCACACTTTCTTTTCGTGTGACTCAAGAAGTATGTTCAAGTTATCATTATTAACTTCAATCATGTATGTAAAATTGTTCAAAATGAGATCATGTCACACTTTTCCATTGTATTTCTAGTATAATTTTTAATTAGTTTCTTGTCGAGTTGAGAGACCACAGGCAAGAGATGCTGCCAGGAAGAGTTGAGTCGTCTGCCTCCCACACCTCGCCCGTGTCTGAAAGAGAAAGAAAAGATATTATAGATTATCTGAAGATGAACATTAATCACATAACCCAATAAAGTGAAGGGATTAAATCTGATGTTTGATTTTAATACAAATTTTGCTTGTTTGAACTAATAAGTAATCGTAATACGTGTTTTGGTTTTCCCACCTAGTTAAGAGGAGAGTTATCAAGGACAGTACCAGAATCAAGGACTCACACTAAGACGGTCATTAAGGAGAGGAGAAGGAAGCCGTGACGAGGATTTATCTCCACTGACAACAAGGGTATTCTCTCCTCTGAAGTCTAGTCTGCCATTAAGAAGATCACAGCCACACAGAGGAGAACACCACTCCTACAAATTGAATGTGAAATGTGAATGATTGGCGGCGGACCTCCTGGAACAGCCAACACTATCGGTAGCCAATTCAACTCTGGTAGAAGCTCCGCCAACTACTACACTCGTCCTCAGGCTATCAAACAGGGAGCTGAGATTGAACAACTTATTTGACGATGTGGAAGGCCTTGACTATAATGGTGTATTCTCTCAGGTTGAAATCCTCTCGGCTCTCAGAGATTCCGTAAGGATACTAACACAAGGTATTAGAGATTACGCGGAAAGTGATTAAATATCTCACTTAGGAAACCTGAGGAAGATGATGTAAGTATTAAATGGAATTTGGGTGTTCAGAACATATCGTAGTTGTTCTTGATGTACACACACTCTTATAAGTAACTTTACGGAGGGAATAAATGGCTTGCCAAAATGAACACTATGACTCCTGTTGTCTCGGTAGGGTTATCAAAATCCTTCGTCCGTTGTGTCATATTATCTCACACAAAATTATTTAAGATATTTCCTGGTACGAGTTACCTATTCCACAAGTAGACAAATATCTTTCAAATCTAAAGTCATTCTAACTATTTGAAGAAGGTCCGGGAGGGAATGATGGAGTGATGGTTGATATATTGTTTCAGAAGTGAGTTGTTTACTGAATGATCGTCAGCGAGAACACACAACATGATTGAATAAAACTTGAACAAGGTAAAGAGAAAATTATCTCTCATACTGAAGTTAAGGGCAGCAATATTCTTAAGTTGGGAGGAAAGTTTAAGACATGAAGTGGCTGTTGGGGACGAGGGAGAGTGTTGGTGGGGACGAGGGAGAGTGTTGGTGGGGACGAGGGAGAGTGTTGGTGGGGATGAGGGAGAGTGTTGGTGGGGATGAGGGAGAGTGTTGGTGGGGATGAGGGAGAGTGTTGGTGGGGACGAGGGAGAGTGTTGGTGGGGATGAGGGAGAGTGTTGGTGGGGATGAGGGAGAGTGTTGGTGGGGATGAGGGAGTGTGTTGGTGGGGATGAGGGAGAGTGTTGGTGGGGATGAGGGAGAGTGTTGGTGGGGATGGGTGAGAGTGTTGGTGGGGATGGGTGAGGAGGGTGGAAGAGGAGGGAGGAGGAGGAGGAGGAGGAGGGGTGAGAGGGATCTAGTGGAGGGGGTAGGGGGGCGAGGGGGGGGGGCAGGAGGGTTGTGATTCTGGCTCGGTAAGCGCCAGCCATTGACAGCTTAATGAGAGCTGGCGAGAGCTGTGATGGGCTCATTTTCCGACCCAACAGTACGAAAGGTTCCTCCCGTGACTCATATAATTAGGCACAGACCTCCCTCGTTGGTAGCCAGAGATTAAAGTCTCGACTCTTTTTCTAATTTTTTATTATTTTACCCAGGGAAAAGAACAAGTCAATAATTAAGTGGATACTACGTTCCCTTCCACGATTAAAACCAACAAAATTCATCTCCTTTGATTGGTGTTATGATCCCAAGACGTATAGGAGATGTATAACTGAATACAATAATACTTAATTACCAGAACCGTCGGATTTTATCTTCCAAACCTAGATAAATGAGTTCTTAGTAAAGGGGGAGTCCCGAGATAACGCCAGCATGTAACAAGACAAACGAACATTGAACTTCATATCGAACCTTATCACCACTAACTGTACTGACCAACCCAGGAGACAACACGACAGTCTCTGATAGCCCTCAAAATATTGGACAAAAGTTCTCTCCCCGTGATGAAACTGAGTCATAGGAATAAGTCTCCGAATTTACCTACCCTGGCTGCAATTGTGCTGGTTCATCTCATTTGGGGTAAAAACTGCTTCATTTTGGGAGAGGTGCGAACTTTTGACCCCAACTGTACACACACACCAAAAAGTATCGGTGCAGGGTGTGATCGACGACTCCCGAAACGATACGTCTACACTGTGATATGTCGGGAAGGTTGGTAAATATATCCTCATAACCCCCCCCCCCCCCCTCTCCACTAGGTGTTGCCAGATGGCTGACAATCAGTGTGTTTGTTTCCTCTTTTCGGATTGTTGCTTTGTGTCGACTGAATGATGAGCGAGGGTTCGGTGTTGGTGAACGTGGGTATAAAACAGAGGCAATATGAAGCAATAGAGATCTACACATGCCAGACGACATGGAAACCTCAGAGGGAACACGAGGAGCTATTATTGCCCTTCATAACGAAGGGTTTGGCGTCACAGATTAGCCAGCGGGTTGGTGTCCACAGGAACACCGCTGCCCGATGGATTCGGCGATACCTGGAAACTGGTGCTACAGACGGCAGGTCTCGGAGCGGCCGTCCACGCTGCACCACCCCTCAGGACGACCAGGTTGAGTGGTTTATTTGGTAGCATAAATTAATGTAGCAATATTCACAAGTATCACAAATAATTTTGTTAACAGGGAGCTCCCCATATTTCATACTGTCTATTTATCACTTCCCGACCTTATTTATATCGGTTTGCTTCACTTGACCAGGGCTGCCAACATACGGCTGGAACAACTCGCCTTTCCCAATACCTATCGTCACTGGTCTCAAATTGTTCACACTACAGTATGCACCGATACTTTTTGTTGCGAGTGTACATACAGACACACTATAACCAGATCCTAAGATAAACACAGAATTACGATATAAACAAACACAGTGGTGCCACATCTCACAGCACGCGCCAGACACTGTACCAGGTGTTAGTGGAGGCGACTGTACATTGGGCTAAACCATGATATCTATTTTATTCGAATGCTTCATAGCTGTTCCACATTCATAACTTAAATCCTTAATCTCCTCAGCAAAGGATCCTTCTAGCTGACATTATCACATATGTTGCTTTATCTACCTGGAGGAGGAGGGGGGGGGGGGGGTGCCGGGTGGATAATCTGAAAGTTCTGACACTGTGGAACTCAAACAGAGGCGCTAACTTAACCCTTTGTACCTGTCACTGTTGCAAATGTTTGCCAATATTATCAAAATCAATCAAATTCCAGATTTCACAAATGTCAAAATTTGGTATAATAGCTTGCTCAGGGGAGGAGGTGAGTGGGGTGAGTGGTTTAGTGGGGTGAGTGGGGTGAGGGGTTGAGTGGGGTGAGTGGGTGAGTGGGGTGAGTGGGGTGAGACGTTGAGTGGGGTGAGTGGGGTGAGGGGTTGAGTGGGTTGAGGGGTTGAGTGGGGTGAGGGGTTGAGTGGGGTGAGAAGATGAGTGGGTGAGAGGATGAGTGGGTGAGGGCGGTGAGGGTTTAATTACAAGTTTGTTTTATTACAATTCTTTCTATCACAACAACAAACAGATATACAGTATATAAACATAAAATTACTCAAATACTTTTCTAACAGGAGCCATTTACCAAACACCATTATGCAGCTACACACAACGAGAACTAACACCAACAAAAGACTGGTGTATCAGTGTTCAGTCAACCCCAAAGCATATATAACTGTCGAAAGTGTGTACAGGCTGATGCTCTTTGTGTACGTTCTTTACAGCCCATAACTCATGCTAACTGGTGGAGTCCCTCTCTCGTCAGTTTTCCCTGTCACAAACGCCTCTGGTCACTGTCACCCATATTGTCACTGTTTCCCTTTTGATTACACTGTCCACTGTCCTTGCGTTACACGATTCATTTATAGTGTTAATCATCCGGGTTTTCTCACACTGTGTCTCTTTCTTCACTCTCATTGTCTCTCTCTCTCTCTCTCCTTCTAGTCTCACTCTTTTACTACTCTACATCTAATCATGTCTTTCATTGGCTCTTCACTTTCTATCTGTAGTCTCCCAGTGTCTCGTTTCTCACTTCCTATCTCTAGTACCCCAGTCTCTCGTCTCTCACCACAGCATCAACATCTGAGCCATCAACATAAGGAGGCTGAGTAGTTTCCTCCGTGAGAAGTGACCAATCCATCACCACTTTGTGTATCAGCTGAGCTTCATCCCTTTGTTTCCTACCGGGGAGAGGCGTCTGTCTGGCGAACACAGTCTACATTCTTCCAACCAGCTTTTTTTTTTTTAGTTAATATTTTCTCTTACGTATTACTTTTTTTTTTTTTTACATTTTGATGTTTAGAATTAATTTATTTTTATTTTATTTGTAATGTTCTTTTGTAAATAAATCCGTATATATTTGTTTGATATCAATGTTATTATAATGGTCTCTCTCTACTATTAATGGAGCCGTATTAAGTATTTCTTGTAGATAATTTTATGTAAAACAATACAAAACATATTTTCTTGACATGACAGTATCTTTTGTGTATGTAAGCTCTCATTTTCTTTATCTATGACTATAAAACCAGCTGCGTCTAACAAAGACACCGTTGAATAAAATTTGGGCCTGTCAAAAAGAACCCTTAAAACTGTAATTAGGAAAAAACTTATTGATGAATTTGACGCAAGTTGACAAGTGCAAACAGGCACTAGTCGATCCATAGTTTACCATGATGAGATGTATCAAGTGAAACATGTATATGGAGCAAGTAGCAAGATCACTAGATTACAAGATGTTGTAACAGCTAGATTAAGGTTAGGATATAAGTACCTCTGGCAGGATGTTCCCCAAGCAGATGTAAACAAGACTAAATGTAAAGTGTGTGGCCAGACATATGGCCACACACTTGAACACTACGTCCTCGACTGTGTGAAGATAGAACCTTTTAGGGACAGGTCCAAGCACACTGTGTATGAAATGGCACAACACTTCATCTCTAATGGCAAGATAGCCGACACATTAAGATTGTATCCACTTTTTTGCACTTAGTAACTATATCAGTTCTCATGTACAGAACCAAATACACAATGTGCTTGAATACCTCTCACGCAAATGTGACTAACAGTGTGCGGCCAGACATACTGCCTCACACGCCTGTACTCACGCATTTGTGAATAAGTTACCCTGTATAGAACTAAACAAATAATGTAAATGAAATACTGTGTAACATTCAGTCCCATAATATCCTGACAACGGGGATTAATTACTATGACCCGTTGCAAACTCTTCTCTGTAATCCTTTTGCGCTACCGCTCTCAGGATGAGTGTGGGGTGCACAAAAAGTCGCCGGTGTAAGCGGCAAAATAAAAAATTAAACCCCTCTCACACCCTCACAACCCTCTCACACACCCTCACATCCCTCTCACACACCCTCACAACCCTCTCACACACCCTCACATCCCTCTCACACACCCTCACATTCCCCTCACACACCCTCACATCCCTCTCACACACCCTCACATTCCCCTCACACACCCTCACATCCCCCTCGCACACCCTCACATCCCCCTCACACACACTCTCACATCCCTCTCACACACCCTCACATCCCTCTCACATCACCCTCACATCCCCCTCACACACAGATAAGCTACCCAAAAGCTCCTTCCTCACACCTTGTTGACATATCCTCTCGTCATGTTGAACCTTCTTGATGTTACTTAACCTCGCTGTATACCCAACTGTTAACCACTGCTGCCACTCACCCAGCTGTAATCTCAACGTCCATTCATGCTTTTGTACCCCCGTTACTCCTCCTCATTCTACTGTACTCCCAACTACCTCTCACCCTGCTGTACCCTTTGTTACCCCTCACTCTACTGTACCCTTTGCTACCCCTCACTCTGCTGTACCCCCACCTACACTCTAACCATCTCGATATAACCCTTTCCTCCCGATCTCCTTCGTCACTCACTAGCACCCAATCATCCAATTAGACTCTAAACAACCAATCATCCCACTTCAATCCACCAATCTCCAGTTCCCTCGCCAAATCTCACCAAATGGTCCTTCAACACCAGGTGGTATTTGAAATCTCTGTGCATATTAAACCAAACCAATGAGAAAATGTTTATATTTTCAGATGGATCCAGTGAGACGGTGTATGTGTGTGTGTGTGTGTGTGTGTGTGGTTCAATACCTTACCCCCCAGACCCAAGCTTCCTAACCTAACCTAACCTAACCTAACCTAGCCTGTTTAAAAAAAATTGGGAGGGAGTTTACTATATTATGACCTCAATTATTGAAAGATTGAACAATATGAAGTTTTGTGTTAATAATTATTTTTCTCTCGTGTCTTTTCATCTCATTCTATTTTTTTTATCCCCTTCTCTTACCCTTTTCTTGTTCCTGTATTTATTCGTCCCTCCCTTTCTCCTATTTTTTACCTTCTATACTCTTATTATTATTTCTTCTTCATTTACATATCATTCCAGCATTGAAAAGCCATTTAGCAGGATATTAAAAACTGAGATACTTATCAATATTGAAATATTCCATAAATGAATCAAAATGAACACATGTAAATATCACTTGTCATCTCGCCAGGTGAGAGACAGGACAGGTGTATGTGAAATGACCTAATATAAACAGGAGCAGTATAGTGACACCTCTATTTAACGGACTAGAGGGAGAGGAAAGTCCGTTATGTCGAGGGTCCGGTTGTGTGTTGTGTTGTGTTGTGTTGTTCCCTAAATTGTATAGTTAGTAAATTTTATATACCTGTAATTCAGTGTACATATATTCACAGACACATATACTGTACATATACATAGAATCATTGTCTGTGTATCTGTAAACTTGTTCATTTATAAATTTTTCAGTCTGTCAGTCTGTTTTTTTTCTGTCAGTTCTTCTGGCTTATTTTTTTCTCTCTGTCAATCCATCTGTCACTTTTTTTTACCCAATCTCTTACTCTCAATACCTCCTCTGAATTAATATTTTAGCTACGTGATCCCTGAGAAAGTTCAGACCATAAAAATCAACTTTTACCCACAACAACACAGTACGGGGGGGGGGGGGGGAAGAGGGGTGGGGGAGGAAGGTGAGGTAGGGGGAATAAGAAACTTTTACGATTGACTATTGAACCAAATTGCGAATAGGAAAAAAAAGTCGAAATGAAGCTGACTGGCTAAGTTATGATTGACCAACTTTCTTCACGAATATTAAATCAAAACTTTTCTCAATGTGAAGTTTGCAATTATCCGAAGCTAAAGCATATATATATATATATATATATATATATATATATATATATATATATATATATATATATATATATATATATATATATATATATTCATTTATTTTTTTTTTTCATGTAGATCCACAATGAAAACGTGGATAAGATAAATCTTGATAAAATCACTAATGCCGGTCCCGTATCGGCCACTTTAGTCACTTCAAAACTCACCAATGAAGGTGACATCCCGAATAACTCATATCATTGCATCATAGCTGGGTGAACGTCATCCGCGATTCCGAGTGACAGCAACGTGGTAGTTGTGTGTTGCCAGGAGGAAGAAGGTTAAAAGCTGATAATATACAATAAAAAAAAATCCATTTAAAGATATCACTATAACAGCTATAGTCCGTTATATGAAGGTTTCACATTTAATGCACCTCGATATAAAGGACTGTACACCCCTATATAGTCCGATATATGAGGTTTCACATTTAATGCACCTCGATATAAAGGACTGTACACCCCTATATAGTCCGATATATGAGGTTTCAAGTCTAATGGACCTTGAATACCGCTTATCATCATGTATCAGCAATTAACAGACATGATTGTTTATATTCCATTCATGCAGCTTAACAATAAAACAAAAAACGAAAACCAGCTGCCATCAATTAGGCATTCAAGACAGATACAAAATAACGTCTGTATTTAGTATTTGTATTCATTGAGACAGAGTTATTTCTGTATTCGATAATTACCCTGAATAATTACGGTAGTTCAGAAACTCCCTAAAAAATAAGTAGGAATAAAGTTTGATAATTGTGAAGAAACTTTATGTGGCAAGAGGTGGCAATGGGGTATGAGTGGGCAGGGATGTGCTGGTGGCAGTAGTGGGCAGGGATGTGTTGGTGGCAGGAGTGGGCAGGGATGTGTTGATGGCAGTAGTGGGCAGGGATGTGTTGATGGCAGTAGTGGGCAGGGATGTGTTGATGGCAGTAGTGGGCAGGGATGTGTTGATGGCAGTAGTGGGCAGGGATGTGTTGGTGGCAGGAGTGGGCAGGGATGTGTTGATGGCAGTAGTGGGCAGGGATGTGTTAGCAGGGAAGGTGGGAGGAGGAGTAAGACCCGTCATCTCCTGCCTCAGCCAGCCAGCAAATAGCGCCACTAACAAGTTAACTTCATTAACTCGCGCCACTTAACTCCCGACACAGTAATACCAATCTCCTTAACTGCTGGTGTACACTCCCTCGCCTTGTGTACACTGTCTCTGAAGGCAAGTCATGCATTGTAGACACTTGATGCTGGTGTGTTCCTGTTGGTCAATTACTGAGGCGTAAAGACAACATTCTATTATATTTTACACATGGTAACTTCTCATCTAATCTATTTAATTCTGTTTTTCCTTAATATAATGTTAACTATCCCATTGAACTATAACTAGACGTTACAGCTGTAGGTTTGTGTGACAAGTTACTACAAGGTTGTCTTAATACCTTCAGTAATAGCTCATTACCGTCACACAACACTGGGGGTACAGCTCACGTCAACATTAGTGCTGAGAGCAACAATTACACTAAAAGCCTTGGGCCAATGGTGAGTAAGTATACTGTAACCATATTGGACTTTGATAACTTGAGACACAATTATATTTTTTTTAACGATTCTAAGATGGGTTGGGTTGGGTTGGGTTGGGTTGGATAAAGCGTCAACAAGTTACCTCAAACTGGCCGTTCACAATCAGGATCGGATCGTTAAAATATGTTGAGAACTAAAGAGCTGACATGATTCTACAGCGAACCCTTTCTAGCGACCCCTTGATTCTGGGGACCAATGGGCACTTTACTACAGTGACCAACTTACTACAGTAGCCACCTTACTATAGTTACCACCTTACTAGAATGACCACCTTACTATAGTGATCACCTGACTACAGTGACCACCTGACTACAGAGGACCACCTTATTACAGTGACCACATGACTGCAGTGACCACCTGACTACAGTGACCACCTGACTACAGAGGACCACCTTACAACAGTGACCACATTACTACAGTGATCACCTGACTACAGTGACCACCTGACTACAGTGACCACCTTACAACAGTGACCACCTGACTACATAGGACCACCTTACTACAGTGACTACATGACTACAGTGACCACCTTACTACAGAGGACCACCTTACTACAGTGACCACCTTACTACAGTGACCACCTTCCCAATCAGTGTTGTGATTCGAGTGTGTCCTCCGTCAGGCACGATGTGTTACTGATCTTATGCACTGAACGGGATATAGCTGGAGCCTCATCTCGGGTCACCTTGAGAGCAACATCGGACTAACAGAGATAACAAGATTCACTGTGAAGCTGCTATTAGTTGTCACAAAGTTGGGTAACTGCTTGGCATAGTTCAAGCAGCTGCAACTTGGGAATATGATTTACCGAAGTTAATAACGGAGTGCGGTGGTTGAATGGATACAGAGCTCGTCTCCTATACTAAGGGTCGGTGGTTCGATCCTGAGGAGACTTCCAATTCACTCCTCTATAACGGGTAATACCACTAACTTTATAAATTGGGGAAATGAAGGCGGTTAAGTGTAGTACCGGCCATACTGTCTCCTTGTGTACCGAAGGGTTAGTATGCTGTATCCGCACTGTCCTTAATAAAAGGTAACGTTATATACCGAGACCTTCCTTCAACCTCTAGATACACATCCATCAAACTCACTCTGAAAAATGATCTTAAATTAATAGAACAGAATTGTGCCGCCATCTGTTGACGACTGGGGATAACATGTTATTTCTCCACCTAAACTTATATTATTTAATTGTGTACATCTATATATGAATACAAATCGTGCTTTAATTTGTCTACACATTATCAGTCGGTCGTGTCAAACCAATGGGGCAGAGGGACAAGATTATTCTCGATATTAATTATTCACGATATTCATTTACATAATTATTCATATGCAAAGCTGCGTCGATTTACCTGAATAATTGTTAATACTCAAATTATAACCAGGCGTTGTGTTCAAGTTTTATAAATGCTAAACGACCGGAACGGCGCTCACAGAATGGTTACATTTTATTGACGAGAATGTTCAGAAAAACTCTAAATATTTAATTGACAAGTGAATTTCTCTTAGATTATAAAATTCCATCTCGTTAGTGGAGATAGTCTACTAACAACAACCACCACACACCACCACCACACACAACCACCACCACCACACACCACCACCCCCATAACCACTTGTGTAGAGAGTTCGCTTTTTGCTGAATAAAATCATCTGGAGTTTCCCCCATTAAATTTTTAAAGGGGGCGTCCCTATAGTGAAGGTGTTAGTGGAGATAGTCTTTGAGGGGAGATAGTCTATTGGAGGAGATAGTCTATTGGAGGAGATAGTCTATTGGAGGAGATAGTCTACCAGGTTTAATTATCCATCACCATTCAGTTCTTCCGTAATAGTAACCGCCGGTAAGTACAATTAACTCAAGGAACACATTAAACCATCTCCAATTCGACAGTTAATCACCCTTAACCTAACCATAACTTCACTAACGACCTGTCACTATCTATCAATCACAATATATCACCGACAACCGGAGAAATAATTATCCTAAATTCACTACTAACTGAGATTAATTCCTCCTCGATTGAATACATTAGGAAACATAACATCCCGAGGTTTATGGTGATCAAGACGATACGTTCTCAGGTCTCCAGTGTACGCAGTTACCAAGCAGTCATCAGTTATTGGCAGCTCAGTAGTAGAGGTTTAGTAACAGCTGGATTCTCACTGACCCCTTCACTATACACAGTAAATAGTTCAATTTATTAGTATAAACTAGTGTTAATATAATAATCACTTCAGAAGAACGATGCTTAAGTATGAGGTATAGGTGACGGTCAGTACCAGGTCGTCACCCTCTCTGCCAGCTCTTGAGGGACCTCCATCGTTCTTGGATTAAAAGTTTGACGTTTTAAACCCACAAAATCCTTAATTACTCTCCGACAGACTTTTTACTTCAGTGAGCACGTGTCGGCCAGAGGCGAAGCCAACAAAAGAGAGAGAGACTCGGTGTGATGTATAATTCGTCCGCTAAAACGCCCACCGCTCTGTTGTTTGTTCTTGTATGCTGTCAAGTGAACGAAAAATTCTCTGGCATGCATTTCAATGCTGTTGGATCAGTGATTTCGCAAAACACATTATAATTTACTGTATAAGTGTGTGTGTAATATTACGGCGTGTGTTCCTGTGACCTCGTCTCTCCCTCAATAATATATATCACGCCTAAAAGGGTTTTGTAGTGTTTCCATAGACGCTTGAGTTTTAGTTTGCTGTAAACGTAGTTTCACACACACACACACACACGCACACACGTACTCACGCACGCATTCCGTAACTTCCATTAAAAAAAACTAATAATCACGAGTTTCCTTTTCCATCCTCTTAACTACAGTAGATTATCTCCAACAGATGATAGGACTCTTACAAAACTCACTCCTTAGGCCACAAGACACCACCTACACACATTCTGAGATAGAGCTTTAGAAGACTTGGTTCCAGGGAGCGAAGACCTTAGCTTGCCTCAGGACAAAAACTTTTCTCTGGTCTCAGATGTGAGGCTGAAGAGGTTCATTTCTTAGATACGAGACTTATAGATCCCAGTTCAAGGAAGAAAAAGTCTTATACATGTTGTTCCAGGTACGGTGATTCAGGTAAATGATGGTGGTACAGTTAAGAAGGAATGGGTGAATGAAGAGGGTGAGGAGGATTAGATGCTAGGAGGAGGAGGAATGATTATTAAAGGAAGGAAGGGGAGGCGGTAGGGAGAGCAAGAGAGAGAGAGAGAGGAAAAGGGTGATTTATCATTGAGTGTGATGGATAGTGGGAGATGGTGTATATACGGGTCATAGGAAGGGAATCATGGATGGTGTAGGAGAGAGAGAGAGAGAGAGAGAGAGAGAGAGAGAGAGAGAGAGAGAGAGAGAGAGAGAGAGAGAGAGAGAGAGCACATATCCAGAAGGAGTAGGATGAAACAAAGCTGACAGTAGAACCCCATCTTATGTCTTCAACTATTGGGAGATAACCAACTCAATGACAACAATGTGTTTCTCGTGTTCCGGCCAAACCTGAGTTAAAACTTAAATAGTCAACACCTACTTAGACCACCCCTTACCCATTTACCATTAACCCCTTTACTGTACCACCACTAACCTCTACCCACCCTTTACTGTACCACCACTAACCTCTCTACCCACCCTTTACCCCTTACTGTACCACCACTAACCCACCCCTTACCTCACAACCCTTTACTGCCACACACCAGCTCTCAAATGGAATAGCTCCCACAGTCAATATAATACAGTTTACTACATTAATATCAACGTATCCGGTCAGAGTAACAAAGGGTTTAACTACCCATCACAAACAACTTAACTTTTAATGCCATGTTAATGATGCTTAGTGCACACAAATAGTTATGTTGCAGAGAATCATAATTGCAGGTTGTGTTGAGGTGGATTTGGGAGGTAAGCTTTACAGGATTATTGAAATGTATATATAATTAGTGTTAGAGTATAGCAATTGTTATATGTGTGTGTGTGTGTGTGTGTGTGTGTGTGTGTGTCATCCAAGGTTGTCTGAATTTGATTGTGAATAAAATTGGTTATAGGAATAATCATACCTTGATGTTGGTGTCTTCTGATTACCTGTGTTATAATTACCTGTGTTAAGTTAAGTTGCCGAATTAAAAGACGTGAATAGGAGAGAGAGAGAGAGAGAGAGAGAGAGAGAGAGAGAGAGAGAGAGAGAGAGAGAGAGAGAGAAATATGAACAACTGACGATAAATTTCGACTTAATGGATTTAACAGGAAGGTACAGAAGGGGAGGCTGGATAAAGAACGACGTCTGCTGCGATTAAAACTGAAAGGGGTTGATGGATTTGATTTCATTGGTGCACTTACCATAGGAATAGTGATCGGAGGAGAGAAAGTGAAGCGATAGATGGAGAGGTGAGATGAAAGTGAGAGAATGGAGGAGGAGAATTACTTGAGATTTAATTCTATTTAATATTAATAATTCTGAGTATCGTAAGTATTGTAAGTATCCCATAGAGAGTTAAATACGATTAATGTGTATTATTATTATTATTATTATTATTATTATTATTGCTGTTGTTGTTATTATCCTCCCACTTGACGCCTCCACTGTAACTGACGCCGCACTCCAGAAACCTTATTTTATATTAACTATCACTTTATATCACGACAAAGTTACTCTAAGGTTCATGTTATTTGTGGTTAATGCAAAAGAAACTGATTTGTATTAAAAAATGTATAATTCTCTTGTTAGTTATTCATGAGGTATTTTATTCATTAGTTAAGATGTTCGAGTGTTTTTTTTTGGGGGGGGGGGAGGGGTCATATGCCTCAGTGGGTCATGGAGAGGCGGTTTTCTTTTTAGGAATCAACTCCCAAAGCATAATGCATTCAGATAATTGAAGGAATAACCCCACAAACATCAAAACTCTATTAGACCAACAACCAATAACCCAACACTGATATAGTTAATATTATTTACATTATAAAATTAACCTCATGAAATAATCAGAATAATTAATAGGGATTTTCCGCCCAACTGAACTTTCCGCCATTCTAGTGAGGGGATCTGTCGCTCACTCAGGGGAAGGCCATGCAGCTCGGCGGGTATTGGAATCCTATATTTTTCTTTTAATGAAGCCAGATAAATCCATGATGTTCCTCCTCAGCCATGAAAGGAAGAGAAGACCTAGAAGCAGTAACTTTGTGCGGCTGAAGAAGGATTAGGACTCCATAATGATATAAATAGTAATGATTCTTATTTTGCAACTCATTAACCTAAACAAAATCTAATTCTAATATACTCGTATACCACAACGCTTCTAATATAAATATACTAACACAACAAAGTTAAAAATCAAGTACTGTCGTATCATAAACAGTGACTTAAGAACAGGTAAAATATTCTCACCTGTAAAGTAACTTACACCTGGACTCCTCTTAATTAGTAACATCACACGAGACATTAGACAAATTTGCTCTCATTCTCTCACTCAGGTGTGGTGATGAAGAGGGCAATAATTAGACGTCAAAAGTTTATATAAATCTATATCCTTCTTGAGACGAGAGATTAGAAGGAAAGTATAAGTAATAAAAGTAAGAATAAAAGTAGGAATAAATTAGATTTTGATAACTAATACACGGATGAATGTACTCACTTAGAATTAATAGGATGACTTTAGCGAGGCCACACATGGACGTCTGAAATCTGAAAGAAAAATGAAATAGGTATTATGATATTATTAAAGGTAAGTGTAACTAGACTTTTGTTAAACTAAGGTAATCACATTGTAGGACCATCAGTCAAACAACTAGTAAACCTAACCTAACCTAACCTAACTTAACCTAACCTAACCTAACTTAACCTAACCTAACCTAACCTAACCTAACTCCAAAACTATCTCTACGATTTTGTGTGAGACAATATGACACAACGAACGAAGGATTATGACAACCCTACCGAGACAACAGGAGTCGTAGTGTTCATTGTGACATTAATCGATCACCCTCCGTAAACAAACTCTTTGGTGTGAGCTACCTGTAGGAGGCTGGCGTATTACCATGATCTTTGACCAATGGATGATGGGTGAGGGAGATGGGTGAGGGAGATGGGTGATGGGTGAAGGAGATGGATGAGGGATATGAATGAGAAAGATTGTTGAGCAAGATGGGTGAGTGAGATGAGTGAGAAAGATTGTTGAGCAAGATGGGTGAGGGAGATTTCTCTGTCACTCCTGATCTATGGGTAAAACCAGCTGAGTATGTCGAGCTGCCTCCCATCGTTATTTCGAGAAGCAACACGACTGATTTACCTCCTCTCCTCCTCTAACGTGACCTTGTGGCATGAGGCCCTTGGCACCATCACCTCTGGCCTTGGTCACGATCATATTCCCAAAGTGTTGAGGAAGACAGCATCCAGTGTTGGTCGTGGTAGTGAGGGTATACATTAGGCCAGAACTGCTAACTAGAAGGGCTTTTAGTTATGGACCCTCTATATAGTGGACTTCCATCTGTATATAGTTAGTTAGACGGAGGTTTTCACATCTAGAGGAATATAATGAGACACATCTAAAATATTGTGAAACGTGATATAATGTACTGAGAATCGTAGTTAATTTATGTAACGATTCACCATTCTCGTCTCTCGCCATTTCCCGCCCGTCCAAAACATTCACACAAAAATAATAATTGTTCGCGGTTGTGTCTAGATTGAAAATAAACAAAAAATTTAAGTGAATGACAAGCTAAAAAAAAAAAAACATTTTAAAATTCTGTGACCTTTGAATTCTTGTTAACAAAAAGTAGAGAATTTTCTGAATATTTTGCTGGAGTGAGTAAAGTGTTGAAGGGAATATCATACAGAATATTCGGCGTGTGTTATGGCGTTGGCTGGCGTTTGTGGTGCTAAAGGTGTATTACGGTATTGAACCAAGGTACAGGACGGTACTGAACCAAGGTACAAGCGGTACTGAACCATGATATACATTACGGCACTTAACCAAGGTATATTACGGGACTGAACCAAGGCATACATTACGGTACTTAACCAAGGTATATCGCGGTACTGAACCAAGGCATACATTACGGTACTTAACCAAGGTATATCGCGGTACTGAACCAAGGCATACATTACGGTACTTAACCAAGGTATATCGCGGTACTGAACCAAGGCATACATTACGGTACTTAACCAAGGTATATCGCGGTACTGAACCAAGGTACAGCACAGTACGTGAATTAACATAGAAATCGTCCCAGAAACGAAGGGAAAATTATTAAATGCTAAATATTGTTTTCATTGTTAAGAAACCATAATTTCAAACTTTTACCTCATAGTTTTATTATTGTTTTATAGTTTGACCCTAAAAAGTTTACTCATACACTGAGGCTTTTAAATATTTCAGAATTTGTTGAGGTAGAAATTGTCTGTAACTAGTGAGTGAAGTTTGTAATGTAACAGTTGATAACTGAACTTAATTCATTATTACCTGCACGGGGCTGGAATTACACCTGTACATATTACCAAAATGATGTTTAATTAATATGTTAGAGTTATGTTTATGTGGAAGAGACGCGGTTTATTAGGTTCAGGTATAATACTCACACAGTTTTAGGTATGTATGTGTGTGTGTGTGTGTGTGTGTGCGTGTGTGTGTGAACAAAACATTACGAATCACTCATAACTAATTCCTACTATCAACCCCCTCTTGTCTTACTACTAACCACCTATACCATCATTAATAACAAACCCTTCCAACCAACAAAACGTAAATATTAATAAAAATAAATAAAAAAATAAATACTTACAGTTCTTCAATTATTTTTATCTCATATAAACGAATAACACCAAAACCGAATTTATCTTACGAAACAAAGTGACAACGTATGAAACAGTGTGAAATATCTTGTTCCTCTTAGTGTTCAGGGTCACTATGTAATGTTCACTTAGGCCGCATAACTAACACTAAGGTGAGGCAACATTATTAATTATAAGTTATGTCTCTTTTAAAGCAGTAAGTGACAAGACTCATAGTAGCACATCATAACGGCAAGTAACCCAGGTATGACACGGGCTCTTAGATGACATAGGTATGATACGGGGGCCTCAGATGACACTGGTATGACACGGGGCTCTTAGATGACATAGGTATGACACGGGGGCCTCAGATGACACAGGCACCACACGGGGCCCTCAGATGACACAGGTATGACACGGGGACCTCAGATGACACAGGTATGACACGGGGGCCTTAGATGACACTGGTATGATACGGGGCCCTCAGATGACACAGGCACCACACGGGGGCCTCAGATGACACAGGTATGACACGGGGGCCTTAGATGACACTGGTATGACACGGGGCTCTTAGATGACACAGGCACCACACGGGGCCCTCAGATGACACAGGTATGACACGAGGGCCTCAGATGACACTGGTATGACACGGGGCTCTTAGATGACACAGGTATGACACGGGGCCCTCAGATGACACTGGTATGACACGGGGCCCTCAGATGACACAGGCACCACACGGGCCCTCAAGTAAGACACAGGCACCACACAGGCCCTCAAGTAAGACACTGGCCTTGAAGGAGCAGTAAGGAGCATGAGGCTAACAGAGATGACGGTGTGGTGGGCGGGGAACACAACCTGAAGTGTATGACATGGTATATGGCTTTTGTCACTCTGCCAACACACAGCTGCAGTCTCCCCCACTCTCCTCTCCTTCTCTTCCTCTCCCCTCCCTCCACCTCCCCTACCTCTCCCCCTCCTCCTTCTCTCTCCTTCTCACCCTCTCTTCATCTCAACACTTCCATTCCTTCTCCCTCTCACCCTCTCTCCCTCTCTCTTCCTTACACCCATATCCTCCCTTACATCATCACCTTCCCTCATTACAATAAACCTTAAAACAGAAAAAAAATAAACCAAAAACAGAAATCCAACAGAGACTCCACACACACACACACACACACACACACACACACACACACACACACAAACCTGTTTTGGTTATGATTTAGTCACATCGTCATTAACCTTTCGAACTTAAAACTGATTAAAATCCCAATAGTGTTTTATACAGAATACACTCAGGAGATCCTGGAGATAAAATAGTGAAGTTTATATCCCTTACAGGCAACAGACCAACCTCGTGTCGTGTTCAACCAAGAGGAGGAAAATTCACGGCAAGTTTCAGAGGGAATTTTTTTTTTTTTTTTTAGCAGCAATGACTTTGACCTTTGACCCAGTGAGACTAAATAGATACAGAGAGGTCAAAGTAATGTTACGATTAGTGGTTATTGGAGGTCAAAATTACCCTCTGGAAAACTATATGTTGATGGATAGAGAGACGGAGAAACAGTCAAATATACAGAGAGACGGGGACAGACAGACAGACAGACAGACGGAGGGACAGACAAACATACAGACATATAGCGCCATACACTATACCTATAATGATGACAGTATAGACTAAAGGTTCACACACTGATATAGTTTACAGTCAAGAACAAGAGGCAGATGACACACACACACACACACACACACACACACACACACACACACGAGCTCTCAGTTGGCAGGGAAAACTTTCATTAATCTTACATCATCAACACTTACGTCCCCTTCTCTGTCAACTTGTCTCCTGTTGATAATATTTACACTTCATCGGTATAATAAGAGTGAAATATCTTACACTGGTTTGTGTGTAACTTGTCGTGATCATGTAATAAACTGTAGTGCCGTTTATGGATTTGAATTGTGTTAAAATAGTTGAACTCTTAAAACAATAACAAAATTAGACTCAGGAAAGCTATATCATGCATGACTAAGAGCTGGTCTGTAAACTCGGTAGTCAACTGATGTTACAAAGGCAAAGTGACATGGCATGTGAAGTTACCTTTGAGGTAGACGGGGATGTTCCTGACAGAGGGTGAGAGGGAGATGTGGCAGACAGGTAGGGGAGGCGCTGGGTGGGGAGAGGGGGAGAGGGAAAGGAGAAGGGAGGGAGGAAGGGTGCAGGGGAGGGGAAGGGGAAGGCAAAGGAAGGAAGCAGGAGGGAGGGGAGGGAGGGAGAGGAAACACTGGGAAAGGGGAGAGGGAAGGGAAGGGAAGGGAAGAGAAGGGAAGGGACCTGTTAATGGCACACCTGTTAAGCAGCCCCAGTCTCTGATACTCCTCAGCCTACAACCACAGTTGTTGTTGTTCAGCAAGAGAAAACTTAAGTAATTAGACTATCAGAGAGGCAGATAAACAGATAGATATATAGAAAAATACATAGATATATGAAAAGATAAATAAATAATTATAGAAATAGAAGAATGAAAGAATGACAGATATACATCGATGAGCATAAGTATAACTAAAAGATTGAGAGATCTCTGATGAACGGACCATTTCCGAGTCAAGAGGGAGGCAACTCATCTAGCCTAAAAGTTATATTACTCACCCAAGACATCTCTGCCAAACACCTAATGAATAACTTACTTTTTCTTGGCATCTTGGAGTAAGGATAAAGTTAGACAAGGAATCAATGTGTGTTTGCCACCCTATTGGTGAGAATGAGGACCACACGATGCCCAGGTAACAGATCAATTAGCATCACCCATAGTGTAATAGGTAGGTGTTGTGTATAAGTGTTGTTACCTGACTCCTATAGCAACACAGTATTGTATCTCTCGGGCAATACTATTTAAGTGTGTTTTTAATGAGTACGACACGAAGGATAGCCAGTAATTAACCTGTGTATGAAGACAGGTATGGTTGGCTATGTTCATTAATTATTTCTTTGTGCGAGAATCTTGGAGAATACAATTAAGGGTCATTTTCAGCCAAATATTTTATCGTATTTAAGTCAATGTTTGTCCATTTTAAGCTTTACAGTAAACTACAGACACATAATATTACAGGTATATAATATTACAGGTATATAGTATTACAGGTATGACCAAAACAATGTCTACCTCGAGGAGTACATAAGACCTCAAAAACATTAGTGCTTGGTTTTAAATTATAGAAGACTGGCTGTAGACGCAGTTAACGTGTCATAAATAATCCAGTTTTCTTTTGGGGGAATGATGGTGGTGAACTAATCCACTTACTTAAGCTGCTGACGTCAAGACCGAGAGCTATGGATGCAGACAAACTTCACGTCGTAATTCTACCAAGACAATAGAACCATCGGACACGCCCATCTGTTGTCTGTCCAAAATGTATGCAAGAATTTTCAGAATGTTGTTGGATCGGATAAAAAGACAGAAGAAAAGACAGACAGACAGACAGACAGACAGACAGACAGGACACACACACACACACACACACAGCTCCTTGACGAGGACCTGAAACACATACTGTTTTAAGCCAATAACAACTCAAGCATCTGTAGGGAACAAGAATTATATCTGATTAAAATATTTGTGAGTGAGCCAATAGTCTCCTGAGTCTTTCCCCCCCCCCCCCCACCCCCTACACACACCTGGCGACAACAACATAACTGACTCGAGGCTCAGTAGAGGGCATATTGTGAAGTTATTAAAAATAGTGTACGGATTATATACATCACTGCCTTTACACACACACACACACAGACACACACACACACGCACACACACACACACACACACACACACACACCAGGAGCAAGTTCAATGTTTATTTATATTTTCTACAGCACCATTCATTGTCAAATTTATGCATTTAGAGAATTAAACAAAAATATTCAATGTTTATACTCTACCAGCCTGACGTAACTAACAATATATTTTGTTATTGGTAAAGTTACTTAGTCTATAACTGCATATCATAAATCCTCATTAAGATCTAAGTGTTTTTTTTTCCGGGTAATACAGAGGCCAGAATCATAAACTAATACGTATTCCCTTCATTCGTTGTGATAGATGTGTTCTGTTGTGGTACTTCCATCCATTAGCCTGGTAGTAACTGGTCAAAGTGTGTCTTAGCGTACCGTAGTCATGGAAGAGAGGCCTGGCAGTCCTTCATGAATCCGAGACTCAAATGAACCTGTGAATCCGAGATATAGTTGAGGGTAGGAAAAGGTAAGAGGTGCAGGGAGGAAACGTGAGAGGTACAGGGAGGAAACGTGAGAGGTACAGGGAGGAAAACGAATCATAAACATCGATCAAGATTTAAAACAAAACATATCAAACATGACAAATGAATGATAGAAGATTATTTAACCTTATCTAAGAATATTAAACAAACATTCTACTTGCTATAAACAGGTAAAGAGAACGTTAACTATCTAGGCCACGCTGACGCCCCAACCAATCATCATCGTTTACTGTGTGACAAGACTGTGAGTACCAGGGAAGGAGCGGGTGATACTTCTTGGTCATTTAGGTTATGATTCCCTTAAGTTTATTGCACCTTCAGGAGATCTGTCTCGTGAGAATATACTGACGGGGAGGTCGTGGTTTTTGAGTGATTTTGTTCAATATTTTAGCAGTTATATCCAATCTTATCCTTCTATAATGCTAATTCTTATTTATTCATTTTCCTGAGTGTCAGACCAGGATAGCTATCATGATATAGACCAAGAGTAACTAAGAGTATCTTAACATGATACCAGACCACTAGATCCCAAGACATGATATAAAGCTATAAATACGCACTACAAGTATTATGATATTATATTAACGATAACACACTCGTACACCAACACCGTGAGAGGTTCGTGGACACCAAGCCAGTCACCTACCAGTCTAAAATCGAATCAGTGTTGGTGGTCGGGTGGATGATGAAAGTCAATTAAGTGTTGACGAGTGACGTGTGAGGACATCAAGGTGACAGACAGACATCATCGCTGTATCACCAACAGCGAGCACAGGGCAGGACAGACTAAGTGAGTGCTTGAAGTGTTCTTTCGGTTGCCCGTGGACCTGCACCAGAGAAAGGGCCGCCCGCGCGCCCATCCGCTCTTGTGTACAGATTCCAGGCCACTGACCTTGTTCCCCTCCACCAACAGGCTCAAACGTCAAACCTTGTCATCTCTGATTCGTCGTTCAATGTGAAAACGAACCCGAAGCTCAACAACACAAGGGAACCGAATCAATATTTTAACCCGTAATGAATTTTGTAATGGTTCATATTTCTTGTCAGTCTTATTTACAAATCAATTTAATTTGGATTTATAATTTAGTTTATCCCAACAGAAGTTTATGTCATTAATTTAGTTTTTTGTTGTTTTTAGATGTTGTCTTTGAATGTTAGTGTCTTTAACCTGTTTTAATATTAACTACTGACTTTCAAAATTAATAAATTATCTATCAAGTAGGGCGCAGAAGAAGAAGAAAAGAATGAAAGTAAAGAAATCTCACACTGGGTAGCAACTGTGTCTATGACGAAGAAACCTCAAGCACTACTGAACACTATGCACCAAGAGGATCAAACACGGTATATAGAGTTAGTGAACATCCATTATGTATACACGAGAGACGGAGGAACATTTAATAACCGAACAGAATAATGGATCGTCGTATAATGAAGTGGCAAAATGCGAGCAGTAGAATGGACCAGGAAGCACCATGGACCACCAACCATGAAACAGTGAAAACGAAACGAAACGAAACGAAACGAAACGAAATGAAATGAAACACAGATAAATACTTCTCCAGTCTGATATCTGCATGAGAAAGTGATAATAGAGTCCACCTCATCACTGTACATACACCACCCTTGTGTTTTGGTATTAATGATGAGTTGACAGATATACAGATAGGAGGAAAATTCTATCTTTGAGAGTATTAACCAGTGGACTGTAACCCCTTGTGTACTGGGTCCCCTCTTGAGCTGCATAAAATCATCTGGTGTTAGTCAAATAAAATATTAAAAGTGGCGGCCCTGTAGTGAAGGGGAGATGAATTACTAATGGACAGAGAAACCAACACAACAGGCAACACAAGCAGGAGGATGGGATATAAACTATAACAATCTATTAATAAAGACAAAAACTATAGTTGAATACAGTAATATTGGGCAATTTAGTAATAAAGTGCTCATAATTGATGATATTTTGTCAGGATTTTATGAAGAGTCGATGCCCTCTCTTTCCTGCCCTCCTCCCGCCCTCTCCTTCCCCCTACCTCTCTCGCCTTCCCCTTCCCTATCCCCTTCCACCCTCTCCCATCCCCCTCCACCCTCTCCCTCCCACTGTCCCCAAATCTAATTGTAGCTCGAAGTTCTCTTCAATGGGTAAACGAAAGCAGTAAAGTCAGTAAAGTCAGGCCAACTTCAACTTCTAACTCGCCAGATTGGACTATTGTTTTTGTTTATCTTTCCGAAAGTTTGTTGAAAATATTGAATTGTTTTTTTAAGGAAGATGTCTTCTAGGACGATAAAACCGGAGGGATGATTAATATGAACTATTGTCTATAGCTTCCTTCCCTTCTCCTTATCGAGTCTTCTGTCACTGTCTTCTTTCTTCCTCCGCCGGGGACACATTCTAAGCCACCATCTTCCACCTTCTAGTTTTATCAAGCTGAATGTCTACCTTCATATCGCCTCTTAAACCTTATGACGAAGTGAATATCGTCCTTTGTTCACCCTTAGAGAGTCGTGGTCCTCTGTTCACCCTTGGAAAGTCGTGGTCCTTTGTTCACCCTTAGAGAGTCGTGGTCCTCTGTTCACCCTTAGAGAGTCGTGGCCCTCTGTTCACCCTTAGAGAGTCGTGGTCCTCTGTTCACCCTTAGAAAGTCGTGGTCCTCTGTTCACACTTGAAATCAGTCGTCCTAAGAGTGTCAGGAGGGGAGGTTGGACACACTTGAGAGAGGCCAAGGTTTTTTTTAAGGGAGTCATGGAGAGGGTGTGAGAGGTCAGAGAGTTTGTGGGATGATAGGGGAGGGGGGTTAGAGGCCAGGGCTGTTAGGTAGCTGGGGGAGGAGGTGCGAGGTAGTTTTTTTTTGAGAGAGAGAGAGAGAGAGAAAGAGAGGAGGTGAAGAGTAAAGCGGCAGGAAATTGGTACTGGAAATGAGAACTGAATCCTGGCTCGCCGCCCAACTTCAACTGTCGCTCAGGGGAGAGGACAGTGTTTATATACCCGTGGGTGATAGGGAATTTACCCCCAAGCTGTTCTGTAGAGTAGGTATATTTCTTAGACTCAACTATTTAATTATTCCACCATGACGGGAAATCTAGGGGAAAATTATATTCGTGACTATTACGTATAAGTTGTTGAAGATAGATACTAAGACGCCAAGTTACAACTATGTTTCTCCGACTCGATACTGAAGGAACATTATACCAGTTAAAGTTAAGTTAGGTAGAGTGTTAGAGAGCCTCAAGTCACTGAATAAGACAGACAGACAGATGTGTTGGTCACTGAATGGAGGAAAAGGTAAATAAAACTAACTTAGTAAAAGGATGAAAGTGAGAAAAGTTGTAGTCACACACACACACACACACACACACACACACACACACACACACACACACACACGAGAGAGAGACAGACAAGAGACTCCAGTAGCTGAAGTCCTACTTGAAGACCCTAAAAATGGACTCAAGTACTGTAGCCGGGAAACGCTCAAAGGATGAGAGGGGTTACGTAACTACCATATGAAGTATACATCAAAGACCACGAGATACATCAGAGACCACGAGATACATCAGAGACCACGAGATACATCAGAGACCACGAGATACATCAGAGACCACGAGATACACCAGAGACCACGAGATACACCAGAGACCACGAGATACATCAAAGACCACGAGATACATCAGAGACCACGAGATACATCAGAGACCACGAGATACATCAGAGACCACGAGGTACATCAGAGACCACGAGGTACATCAGAGACCACGAGATACATCACAGACCACGAGATACATCACAGACCACGAGATACATCACAGACCACGAGATACATCACAGACCACGAGATACATCAGAGACCACGAGGTACATCAGAGACCACGAGGTACATCAGAGACCACGAGATACATCAGAGACCACGAGATACATCAGAGACCACGAGGTACATCAGAGACCACGAGGTACATCAGAGACCACGAGATACATCAGAGACCACGAGATACACCAGAGACCACGAGATACATCAGAGACCACGAGATACATCAGAGACCACGAGGTACATCAGAGACCACGAAATACATCAGAGACCACGAGATACATCAGAGACCACGAGATACATCAGAGACCACGAGGTACATCAGAGACCACGAGATACATCAGAGACCACGAGATACACCAGAGACCACGAGATACATCAGAGACCACGAGATACACCAGAGACCACGAGATACATCAGAGACCACGAGGTACATCAGAGACCACGAGATACATCAGAGACCACGAGATACACCAGAGACCACGAGATACATCAGAGACCACGAGATACACCAGAGACCACGAGATACACCAGAGACCACGAGATACATCAAAGACCACGAGATACATCAGAGACCACGAGATACATCAGAGACCACGAGATACATCACAGACCACGAGGTACATCAGAGACCACGAGGTACATCACAGACCACGAGATACATCACAGACCACGAGATACATCACAGACCACGAGGTACATCAGAGACCACGAGATACATCAGAGACCACGAGGTACATCACAGACCACGAGATACATCAAAGACCACGAGATACATCAGAGACCACGAGGTACACCAGAGACCACGAGATACATCAAAGACCACGAGACCGAGAAATTATCCAGAAATAAGCTCATGCGTTTTGGGGTTAATTAGTGTTATTATGAATGATTTAGTAATTAGTATCTGAATAATTATTATCAGTGAGAAACAATAAATGGCGCCTGATATTAACAGTAAAAATAATGGTCGTAAATTAAACAGTGTGTGTGTGTGTGTGTGTGTGTGTGTGTGTGTGTGTGTGTGTGTAGAAGGTAAAGTTGCGGGGGAAATAAGACGCTCTAAGATGTTATATAAATAGTTACTAGTGGACGAGTAGAATATAAAGACTTATTATAAACACAGAACCAGAAAGTAGCAGAACCAGAAAGTAGCAGAACCAGAAAGTAGCAGAACCAGAAAGTAGCAGAACCAGAAAGTAGCTGAACCAGAAAGTAGCAAAATCAACCAAGAACTGAAACCTGACTCCAACTCTAAATATGTCTGCTCACAGCTATGTCTGCTCACAGCTAAGATTACCAAGTTCTTAGATACCTACCTAATGACCGCATTGTAGAGTCGAGAACAAAACTTGGTTCCTTGTGGTGAAACTGAGTCAGGGGAATGAGTCTCCGAACTGACTTACCCTGACTGTCATCTGGTGAGGGTATGCGTTGTTTGGTCTCATATGGGGGGTCGATACTGTTTCACTTTGGGAGAGAGAGGGAGTAAACTTTTGACCTTTCACGGACATATAGACAAAGGAGAGAGGTAGACAAGAGGTAGGTGAGAGGGAAACAAGAGGTTGGTGAGAGGGAAACAAGAGGTTGGTGAGAGGTAGACAAGAGGTAAGTGAGAGGTAGAAAAAACTAGGTGAGAGAGAAAGAGGTGAGAGGTACACAGAAGCTAGGTGAGAGGTGACAGGGGAAGAGGAGAGAGGAAACAGAAATATGAAATCCCCGGAGATGTAACAGCTGACCATCCCCAGAGTGACAGCTGGAGCTCTGAGTCAGGTGAGGATTTAAGTGAAAACATAGCTACTGAGAATTAATTCAGAAAAATAACTCATGTGAGCTTTGTGAGCACTGACAGAAGGGAAGGGTGAAAGGAGGATTGAAAATTAACATAGGTGTGTTTTATTTGGATACTCTTTCAGGTGTGTGTGTGTGTGTGTGTGTGTGTGTGTGTGTGTGTGTGTGTGTGTATATTGTCTTTTTGTCGATACAGTAGACAGCTTAAACCATTCATTACTGAGGATGTAAAGAGGACAATCACCACTATATTGCTTTTTCTATCCGGTCAAAAGTTTGTATTTTTATATTTGTTTTCCGGGAGAAGAGAGAGAGAGCGAGAGAGAGAGAGAGAGAGAGAGAGAGAGAGAGAGAGAGAGAGAGAGAGAGAGAGAGAGAGAGAGAGAGCTATCGTTCGTAAACTCACTTGCGTATCACGTTTGTATTTTTTCTCCCTCGTCTCGTCGCCGCCACATTCCTCGTTCAGGGAAACTCTACTAGCTCAAAGTGTCTTGCTCGAGCTTTCACCATTTTTTTTTATCCTTGTATTTTCATTTGTAGTTGATTTTTTTTTTTTTTTTTTTTTAGCTCTTGAGTACCAAAGAAACAACGTAAATAACTCGATAGATGGAGGAGAGGAAAAAGAGAATTAGGGAAGGGTGAGAAAAGTTCCTGAGGGAGAGATGGAGAATAAGAAGAGAGGAAATGGAGAAGAAGGGAAGATAGATGATAAGGTTGTCAAAAGGAGGAAGATAAGAGAAGAAGAAAAGGAGAAAAGAAAGGAAGATAAAAGAGAAAGAAATAAAAAGCGATAATAAGACAACAAAAAAGAGATTAATTTAAAGATTCAATCGTTTTTATAACATTATTACAACGTTTATTATCAGACCTATGTTATTTCTCCATAGTTATAAGTTCTGTTCTGACTTTTCTCTTACTGCTAACTCTCCATCGTGGTCACCAGCTGAGAATCACAAGTAAAATGTGTGGACGTGAGGAGCGGTAACTTGGGGTCCTCTTACCTCCCTGTGCCTTTAGAATTTAGGCTCCGGGAGATGACGACAGAGAAGAACACTAATGATGATGGGTAAGGACCAATCACCTCACGTCATACCCGCATTAGCGTAGATTCTATCAGATTGCCTCGTTACGTCACCAACTCTTAACATTGCTTCACACTCTACTACAACGATCACTGTCTCACGTATTTAATATTGCGACACTTACACGAGACACTCAAGACAGTGACGGGTCTACCAGGAGGACAAGTAACGAACGAACAACTCGAGTATTATATAAATGCTACTTAGAATTACGCCAAGAAGACCTTTAGGGAACAAATTGGCTTAAAGTTGTTGAATTAGTTAAGAATACATTATGTGAAACGTGTGTCTGTCTGTCTGTCTGTTTCTCTGTCTGTCTGTCTCTCTGTCTGTCTGTCTTTCATAAAGTTAATAAGGGAACTCGATATTGTTACGAATTTAATTGTTTACCGAGACAGCGAGCAGCCTCTCCGGTTCAAGAGCAATGGAATCTACTTCACCTTAAATGTCACCTGTAATTAACTGCAATTACAGCTACATTACGAGTTAGATAATTACAGAGAAATCCTCCTCAAAGGTAATAGCAAGTAACTGTAATTCTTACTTCTAATTAACTTCATTTTATTATCAATCTAATTATCAAAGGAGTAATTAAACAGCATTAAAGTATAACCACCATCATTAAGACGATCACCTTTGTGGTCTCTGATGATATAGTTCAGGATAAAGGTACACACACACACACACACACACACACACACACACACACACATAAAAGTGCAACTGTACGAACACACAAGCATGCGCCGTAATCACTTCCATACATAAACAGACATTCAATTCTACTCGCGGACTTGTACCTCCATAAACACAGAAAAGAACTGAGGCTAAAGTGTGTGTGTGTGTGTGTGTGTGTGTGTGTGTGTAAAGGCACCAGCAGGCACAGCAGCATGTGTGCCGAGGTTGACGTCTGACTCCACCATACACATCCTCAGTTAGCATAGGCACTTTTACTTGTGACAATAAAATAAACAAAATCCTTGAAGATTATTAGAGAGGAAGACTGTCTTAAATAAAGCGATTAGTTGATTTTGTTTTTCTGCTGTGATGATGATTCTTTCACAACACAGAAAACATATAGAGTGAGTTGAACACGCAAACACTTTTATTATATATCAAGAAATTATTTACAAACCAATTTGAGAAGAAATAAAATATTGAGAAAATACGAAGTTTGAAGAAAAGAATAAAATCGACCTAACGATAACAAATACAAAACCTATTTCTATTCCAGTATCATATTGACTATACACAGTTCAGTACCGCCTGCACCATAATTCAGAGACGTGTTTTTGTGTCCATTTCCTCGTAGATCTTCCAGCCTTTGTTGACGATAGCACAGCGAATGAAGAGAGGCAGGCGAGACGAGGTACAACACAGCGTCTAGCACCTATTTACGGCTACCGTGTCTCCGAGGAATTGAGTATATGCTCTCTCTGTCCTGCTACATACCGTTATTTACGCCATATTCTATGAAAACTTCCATATAACGGACTTCGGTTTAACAGACTAACCTCTTACACGTAACTTAATCACCAATCAATATCAAATTTTACCTAGAGTTACAAAAGTTCACCTGTCAGCTCACCTGTCAGTTCACCTATCAGCTCACCTGCAGTCAACTCACCTATCAGCTCACCTGTCAGTTCACCTATCAGCTCACCTGCAGTCAACTAACCTATCAGCTCACCTGTCAGTTCACCTATCAGCTCACCTGCAGTCAGCTCACCTATCAACTCATCTGTCAGCTCACCTGGGCCTGAAATTGGATTGTCTTCTTACTGTGGGCGATTACCTGCCAGAGACAGCATAAAATTCACCCAACACACATTACCTCTGTCAGTCTCGGCCGCTGCCAAATGCTAAAGTTAACTGACAGTGAATTATGGAAGGACTTAAAACTGTAATGCATTTTAATGAACTGTAAATCACGTAAATGCTCTAGCTGTTGTTTAGATGTTATTTATGATGTTATTTATGGCTGTTGGTGGTGTGTGTGTGTGTGTGTGTGTGTGTGTGTACGGGCTCTTGAGTTTATCATTGTGATTTAAGATGTAGCGATAAATTTCATATGCTTACCTTTATACATTACCCAACCTAACCTAACCTAACCTAACCTACGTATTATTGTTTGGTTCCTAAATTAAAGGTTTATGTTGTGATGAAATAGAAAAATAAAATTACCCTTTCCCTCTCTTCCTCTTCTCCTCCTCCCCTCCCCCCCCTCTCTCCTTCCCCCCTCCTCTCTCCTTCCCCCCTCCTCTCTCTCCTTCCCCCCTCCTCTCTCTCTTCCCCCCTCCTTTCTCTCCCCCCTCCCCAGTAGTGCCTCAGAGAAACTACCATAAACACAGATATTTCTTAATTTAACGAAGAGAAACTATTACCATTCTTTTGGTTCTCTAATATAACATTTTATAACGGTATAAATTGCATTGATGTGGATATGTAAATGATTTTCACTCTTATGCTGGGCTGTGGAAGGTCGAGAAGCCTTTATCATGTTGTATAGCACGATTTAATGCCTTCAGTACGATAACTTAACCCTTTGAGTACGATGATTTAAACCTTTGAGTACGATAATTTAAAACCTTGAGTACGATGATTTAAACCTTGAGTACGATGATTTAAACCTTTGAGTACGATGATTTAAACCCTTGAGTACGATGATTTAAACCCTTGAGTACGATGATTTAAACCCTTGAGTACACCACCAACAACAACAACGACCTAAGAACGATTACAAAAAAGAAGGTGAATTACACCTAAATGAGTCACCTAGCAGAAGACTACAGTACTTACCTTCACAGTGTCCCATAGTCCGAGCAGGTGAATTTATCTGAAACGAAAGAGTCATGTTAATATACACTTTGTTGATAGTAAATACAACAACAATATGTAGGTAAACAAGAGTGAAAAATAAGCTGGTCTTTGCTTCCATACATATGATTAAATAATATATATGGATTCTGATAGATGTATACACCACATACAGACAGACAGACACAGAAACCCACAAAGGTATACACACTAGATACAGACAGAACAAGAAATACGCATAGAAGCACACATATACACCAATACACATATACGTACACAGACACGTATACATACACACAATTACGCATACACGCACTGCCATACAAATATACATACACGTACACATACACACAAATACACTTACATATACACACAAATATACATACACGCATACATACACACATAAATACACATAGATACAAACAGACATCTTCTCTCTCACCTGCACGTCTCGCCTCACCTGGACAACTCATCTTCCCCCGAGTCCTCGTCTGTAGGTTTAATAATGGTTCCCACTAATGAGGTTAATCTTCCCTCTGTGTGTCCAACCTCGGAAGCCTGACACTACACCTGAGTGGCTTGATTACCCGCTCTGATTGTTTACACCTGATGAACCTGACGCTTACTGAGGACTGCTATTCGAACTCAGATTGCTATTTACGAGATCTTATGTGATAGCAATGACTCCCTAGTAAACGTCTACTAGTTTTAAGTAATTTTGTAGACTCGTAAGTGATTTAGGTTAGGTTAGGGTAGGTTAGGTTAGGTTAAGTTAGGTGAGGTTAGGTTAGGTTGGTTTGGTTTTAAATTGATATTGAAACAGTTTATTTAGCCAGAAGAACATAGATACAGAGTCGAAAAAATAATAATATTAACATGGCTGAGCCAGTGAGAGCCTGAGCTCTCTTGTAGGCACCTGATATATACTATACATTTATCTCAAGGAAGTATTATGTAACATTTAGTATCATCTGGAGTAGTACAATAGCATGGTGGTAATAAGAACATCTCATAATGTTACCACGGTTATCACTTCAAAATATATTTATTTATTATATTTTCTTAACATTGTTATAAGTATATACGTACTTTACAGTGGAGTTGATATACATGAATATGATAAGAAAGGAAACCAGTACAACACGGGTTGTATTAAGGTGGAATAAGAGGACTGAGCTGTCAGTATCTTGTCAAGTGAGCAAATACATTCATTACAATGGTGATTTCTATCTATCTACATGATAAGTTCTGATAAAACGGTTTTGGTGGTACAATAAAAGCAGGAATATTAAGCATGTATTACAAGAATATTAATACTTAAACAATAGATATTTTTAAGAGATGATTTTAAGGAAAGGGAGCGTAGTCTTTGCTCGGATGGGTGGGGGTAAGTTGTTCCACACCTTCACACAGTGATATTTTATGGAGGTCTGGGACTGAGAGGAGCGCATGGGGGGTGGTCTTAGTAGGTCTGGGTGCCATAAGTTGTATCTCTGATTATTCCGGAAGTGGAAATAATTATCGTCAAGCAAGTGATTGACAGATTTGTAAATAAATAGAGTACAGCAGTAGGTGTTAATATCCTCGAATTTTAACATTTTCAATTTAGCAAATTGTTCGTTAGTGTAATCGGTTTTTCAAGTAGGTCATTGTCCGCACGCTCTCTTTTCTGCAGTAATCAGGGGTTATGTTTTGAAGAGCCAGAGGCCCCCATAGTGTGTGACAGTGTATCAGGTGTTGGTAAACAAGAAAATAGATTTCTTTCATTGCTGTAAAAGTGAGTGACTGTCGAGTGTGATACATAATACTGCCCTGTTTATTGACTTTAATGTGAATGGCTTGTATGTGGTTTCTCCAGTAAATTTGGTATGGTTTGGTTTGGTTGAGTTAAGACGCCTCTAAATTGTGGTTAGGTTAGGTTAAAACGTCTCTAAATTGATATCTGTAATTTCCAAGAAGCTGAATAGACTTTGCTGTTCTTTAAGCAAGGTATTAAGGATAAGAATTGTGTAGCGTTGTATCCGTGTATGAAAAGACGGAAACACTCACCCTCTGGTTCCTTGGACACCCCCAGCTGCTGTGCCATGCACCACCTCACAGTCCACCTGTCAAACACACCTTGGGTAGACTATTCCCGGCTCCAGTCCATGAAATTTTTACAAGGAGCGACTGCTTCAGCGGGTACAAGTGAACCTAGAGTGACGCCAACAAGACCAACACACCCTTGTCTTGCCTGTTACTCTAAGGTGCATGTGTGTGTGTGTGTGTGTGTAATGGGGACGGTACTGACAATCATAAATCTTTAGCCAGCCTCGTTAAGATTCGGTGACCTGACCTGACCTGACCTGACCATGCCGCTGGACCTCATAAGCTTTAGTCGGAATAATGAAACCTTTTCTTTTGTGAGGTCTGACTCGGAACAAGGAAGGGAGATAAAAATTGGAAGAAGGGAGGGGAATATACAAGCGTGGATAAAAAAGAGTGAGGGGAAGGGAAACACGAGATGGGTGGGGAGAGGAGCGAGGTGACAAGAGCGGAAGGGGACGAAGAGAGGGGGAGAGGGGAGGAGGTCAATGTTAGGGAGGAATAGGTCCAGTAATAAAACATGTGGAGGGAGATGGGGAGAAGGGAAGAGAGGACAATGAGGGAGGAAGAGGCTGAATAAGATGAAGAAAAGGTGGAAGGAAAGAGGAAGAGGCCAACTGGTGAGAGGTGAGAGATGGAAGGGAAGGAGGAAGGTAGCCACACGTCTCCAAGTCTTCAGGAAGGGAGGGGGAAAGGTAACACTTCTCTTAAATACCAAGAAAACAAGTTAGAATATCCCACGACTTAACGAATTAGTTTGAGGATAAACTGTGTGTGTGTGTGTGTGTGTGTGTGTGTGTGTGTGTGTGTGTGTGTGTGTGTGTGCCACTGGCATGTGGACACGTTCTGAAGCCTGGCAAACAATGCCCCGCTGCCTTGAGGATTAACCTCGGTAAGTATAAGGCTACTGGGGTAAACCTCGAATGAAAAATCTGCGGTGGAGTCCCGCATCAGGCAGACATGCTTACAGAGCTCCAATGAGACCCCAACGGCGGTATAGGCGGAGGAGGTGACCACCATGGGAACCCAACGACTACACCGGAATGACGAAGGCAATGCCTGATGGACAGGCTACTAAGGCGAAACCCAACAAACTGGGCTATCGGCAGTCCATTGTAACTCTCCCTCTCCCCAGTCGTTGCAACACTTACACCACTGGATCAGGAAAAGGGAGAGCCAAGATGAGTGGTTGCAGCCTGCGCTCCTGCCTCACCACATAAATCAACTCACGCACAGCCATCATCCAGCTCATCATAATCAAAACCCCTATACCCCCTAAAAGTCCTATGGCGACGGACGAGTGGCGACGGGGACAGGCAGAGATGACTGCCGGGAGTCTCTAGTCACAACTCTGCGCATGGGCGTCACATAAGGTGGTCGTTTATACACTGGGATCTAGGCAGCAGTGCAATCCGGTCCTGTCTGTGCGACTGGGCAGCCCTTTCGAGAAGCCACTCTGCTCACCCCACTGGGGAGGGGGCTAGAAGAGATGCCCTAAAAATAGCCTGCTTAAAAAAGCAACCCAACTGGGCAACCGTACCCAGTAAGATCATCCTTATGAGGTCGAAAACATAATCAAAACCACAGATCCAAACAAAAACAAACTACACAACCTCTTATGGTTGCTGAATGGAATGTCAGGAACCTTTTGGATATTGGCACAAACGAGCGTCCTGAAAAAAGAACTGCCCTTGTGGCAAAAAAGCTGGCTATGTATAACATCGACATAGCAGCCATCAGTGAACCCCGTCTCCTAGACGATGGTCAACTCACAGAACGGGAGTCTGGCTAAACTTTCTTCTGGAAAGGTAAGCCTGATGCAGAGAGAAACCGCATTTATAGAGTTGGCTTTGACATCCGCCAACGCATCCTACACAGGCAAACTGAAATGTCTTTTGGCATCAACGAGCGCCTCATGATGCTCCGAGCCCCACTGAATCAATCACGTTATGCTTTCTTCATCAGTGCATACACCCCAACACTGGATGCAGAGGATGACATCAAGGAGGCCTTTTATGCCGACCTCGACAGAGTGCTAACCTCTATCCCCAGAGAAGATAAGGTTGTGCTCCTTAAGTCAATGCCAGAGTTGGCAGAGATGCTAGCATTTGGCAGGGAACCAAAGGGAGAAATGGACTGTGTAATCCCAACGGCCTACTCCTCCTCAGCAAGTGTGCTGCACACAACCTCACTATCACCAATACTTTGTTAAGGCAGGAAGACAAGTTTAAGGGATCATGGCAACTCCCACGATCCAAACACTGTGTGTGTGTGTGTGTGTGTTCGTAATGTATCAAGGCACGCTATTCCACTTGGCGGTTCATAATCATTGGTTAAATACAACGTGTGTTTGCCTCCATGCAGTAAAAGAAACGGGAGTTGGTATATTGCACACACACACACACACACACACACACACACACACACACACACATTCATTAGCATTGTGTATCTTTCCATGTTGGTTGTTGAAGTATAAACTGCGGTGATGTTACGTTAGTGGTTAAATCTCAACTTACTCTATGTTTGTGGATGAGTAAGGAGTCAACACATCCACCAGGTAGATAATTTACACCTTCCCTGAGCTTACCTGTACATGAAACACCTGGCCTCATTAAATGTAACAGCTAATATTTCCAGAAAACTGAAAGGGTGTAGTGTTGGGGCAGCAGGATAACAGATGTTTTCAGTAGTCAATAGACGGCCTCAGGGGTTGGGTGGGGAGGGGTGGGGTGGGGAGGGGTGAGGGAGGGGAGGGTTGAGGGTTGGGGAGGGGTGAAAGGAGAGGCACTGGAAATTCTATTCTCTCAGTTACTCAGGAAAGACGACTAACAATCTTCACTATCCAAACACCAACACAAAAATAGAATTTAAGAAGAACAAGTGACCTAAGTGGTGTCACTTGAGTGGTATTTATCCAGTGATTAGAGACACCTTCGTAGGCTGAATATATGTGTAAACCTTATGATAGTTTACCGTGTATTAAACCTAAATAACCACAATATATGTATACCCTGTGTTGGTTTACCTATAATGTTACCCTAAATGTATTGCAGAGTGAAAAGAACCTTGATACAATGTGTGGGTAAGACACTGTGGGGCTACACAGCTCGGTTACCAGTTTGCATTCCCTTTGAAGCGCCGAGAAAAGCGATACAAAATCCTTTAAGAGTATCTCAGACTCTCTCGATTCTGTAAGAGAACGGGTAAAGAAAAGAGACTTGGACGGGGAGCCTGAAATAGCGAGAGGTGTATTGTTGTAAGTGTGAAGGAAGGAAGGAAGGAAGGAAGGAAGGTTGTGGAGGAGGAGGGGTGGGGAGAGAGAGGAGGACGAGGTGGGTGGGAAGAAGAGGAGGAGGGAGAAGATAAGGAAGAGCTTTACGGTGTTGTTGTGGCATCCTGCAGTGAAGTGTTTGTACAGTCCGTCACTGACACAATATATACCAATGTTCGCTATAGTTCAGAGTTTGTAAACTACCTTGATATAAAAGAATGATAAATACGTGGAATAAATCACACACAAAAATAAATATACTAATTAATTAATATACAAAATTGAAATAATTGTAAAAAAAAAATTGAAAATATAACACCAATTTAATGACAAAAATAAACAAAGGAAAATAAATCCGTCAGTAGAGAACTTCTTCTTTGTGATTTACTTCAACTACGAATAAACATACATCGAGAATAACAACACAAGGCGAAGAAACAGGTGTGTGATTTATCCTAGTTACCTTAATTATTACCCCAGGTATCTTCATCCTCCTCACACACCCGTACCAGATAACAGTCAGGCTCAGAGACTCATTCCGTGTCTCAGGTTCACCACAGGGAGCCAAATATTGTCCCTAACTGTACAACACCTGAAGAGCCTCCCTACCTTACGTGTGAAGTGGACTACAGGTATGTTGAAAGGTTAAACACGAGAGTAACGTGACGTACAGAGGGGCTGGGGGAGAGGGGGGGAGGGGGTGTTGTGCGTCACGAGCTTGATTACATGATGACCGAGATATTATGAGAACAATGAAGGAATATGAAGAAGTGTGATTGAATAAAGAGGAGATTGGAAGAGAACAGGAGGAGGACAAGGAGGAGCAGTGGTAAAGGAAGGGGCGAGAAGGAAGAAAGGAGGAGGAGGAGGAGGAGCAGAAGAAGAAGAAGAAGAAGAGCAGAGGAGGAGTAGAGAAAGAAGGAGGAGCAGAGGAGGACAAGCAGAACAGGAGAAAAAGAGGAGGAGAATGATGGGAGCGAGTAAGAGATGTAATAGGCGGATACAGAGATAAATGGACATTGAAAAACACGAATGGATAATGAGAGAGAGAGAGAGATGAGGCACAATTAATAGACAAGTTACCCATAACTAACTAGACAGGTGAGACATAATTAACTAGACAGGTGAGGATATAATTAACTAGACAGGTGTACAACAGAGTAACATCGTCAACCGGAATAGAAACATTTGTATATGTGAATATGATTATTTTTTTTCTAGTTTCAAAATGATTTTTTTTTTCATTCAGTCATTGTACAATCATCCTATTAACTTTCATCAAAATCTCTTGTCAGTATAAAGGATTCTGATTAATTTTTGTTAACGTTATGTGATTGTTTTATTGGCCAATCTGAACTGATTTACGTGTTTTAGTGTCAAGGGTTCATCCCCATGATCTTGACCCACTGACTGTCCCCAAAATCAAGCTTATAAACGTCTACTGGTTGGGTTGGGTTGGGTTGGGTTGGGTTGGGTTGGGTTGGGTTGGGTTGGGCTGGGCTGGGTTGGGTTGGGTTGGGTTGGGTTGGGTTGGGTCAGGTCAGGTCAGGTCAGGTCAGGTCATCGCACCAACAGACAAACAGACAGACAGTACCAGCAGGCAGAGGTAGTCACGTCCACACAGAATGTAACATTAACTCCATCCTCATTAAAGTTTGTAAGAGGAAGTTAAAGAGGCACTAATTCGTAAGTCAACACCGAAGAAGCAATAAACTCAACAAGTCTCTTCCCTCAGATAAACGTGGCTATTGTTTCTTAACTATCTACATAGGGAAGTGTTGCGGTCTAATCAGGTCAAGAGCTTGTGCTATCTAAACTGACTCATATTACACTGCATGATGTTTCAACTGGAATTATTAACTAAGTTTTCTCAGTTGTTTTAACGAGAGAGAGATCAAGGTTTTAAAATGTTCAGTCTTATAGAAAGCTATTTATTACTATATCATTTTCAATATTAAACTATATCTTTATTTTTCTGGTTAAATAAACTGCTCCGATTATGGCTGGGGGGAAGGAGTTTGTCAGATGAGAATGAATTTGGCGACAGCACCTGACCTCATCATTAGATTTCTTTCCTCGAAGTTGGGAAAAAATTCGTCATTTACAGTTTACACGGCGAGGTAAGTTGAACTCCCATGAAACCAATGAATCTTTTAGTAGTTGTAGTATACTGTATATGTGAGTCTCTTTCACACACACACATTTATTTGATTATTTTATCATTGTTTTTGTATTAGTTATTATTTTACTGGTGAGTCTGCGTTTGGCAAAGCTCACAATATATTCTCAAATGCAGGAAAGACAGTAGCCAATCACAGTAAAGGATCGATCATTAGTACAGGAGTAACCAATTAACACTGGTTTGGCATCCATGTAAGGAGAATAATCAACCAAAAGCAGAGAAGGACCCGTCCAGTCCATCACAGTTCGCAGTTCGTAGTACCAAGCCAATGAGTTCAGAGTCCGTAGTACCTAACCAATCAGTGTTCACAGACTGTAGTACCTATCCAATCAGAGTTAAGAATCCATAGTACCTAACCAATCAGATTTCAGAGTCCATAGTTGTTCAAGGGGAGACGGTAAGACCTCCTGTGTTTGTGTTCATCTTTCTCCCTCTTATACTGTACAGTCAGTCCTCTTCACTAGCGCGTTTACAGGGGCTCGTCATATAAACATTCCACAAATCATTAGCACTGAGATATTTGTTTTAATATTGATTTACTTTGATTCAATAGTATGTTTACTATTGTGAGCTTCCTTCTGTCGAATGTAAACAAACACAGGGCTGCCACACTATACAAAACCAGTCTATCCCCTGTAAACGCACTAGTGAAGGGACCTGTATCTCGTGGGTGGGGAAGAAAGAGGGGTGGAAGGTCACGTACCACCATCATGTTATAAACTATCCCTTGTGTCATGATTAAACTGGCTCCATTGCTACCACTTGATTCACCACTCTCACTTGTTCTTGTTATCTGTGAATTTATTTATGTCTGTTTGATCGAGGGGGAAGAGGGGGGAGGGTGGGGGGGATTGGTGAGGGAATGTGGAGGTACGTCTTGTAGTGTGTGTGTGTGTGTGTGTATTTGGGATATTCTCTCTCTCTCTCTCTCTCTCTCTCTCTCTCTCTCTCTCTCTCTCTCTCTCCGTTGTGTTTTACTCATTTTTTCCTTCGCCATACATTCATCCTTCCATTACACCATCCTCCAATTTTATCACCAACTCCTTATTTATCCATCCCCCCATCTTATCTTCATTCCTTTCTATCCTTCCCATAACCATCCCTCCTTTACGTCAACCTACACGTTCTATCCTACACTATCCTCACGTCTAAACCTTCCATTTGTCATCCTTCACGTTCACCCCTATCCTACCTATCCTCCCCCCCCCCTCCACGCCCCCCCAAACAAAACATTAGGTAGAGGTGAGAGATGTTTCTACCTGCTATATATACCCAGCACACACAGGTAACTCTTCCAGGAACAACTTGACGTGTTTCGCTTTGCTTTTAACATGACCTTCAGTCGAGAGTAAATCAGGGCTGGATGAATACAAAAATTCTCTGGCGGGAAATATTTGCACTAGAGATTAAGTAGAGTATATATATGTTATGTTATGTTATGTTATGAGTTTGGGAGAATAATGTCATGTTAAGAATAGTATTAATATATGTTTTGATATTATTTTTATTTTTCGGAAATTTTACTTGGTGTATATAATTAGTCCTAACACCACGGCACCATTACGACTACCGCTATTACCATCCCTTCCATCACCACACCACACCATACCACACACCATACCACCACCACACCACACCATACCACCACAACACACCACACCACCACCACACACCACACCACAACACACCACACACCACCACCACACACCACACCACAACACACCACACACCACCACACACCACACACCACCACACACCACACCACACCACCGCACCACAACTATCACTACCACCACACACCACCACACACCACACACCACCACACACCACACCACACCACCGCACCACAACTATCACTACCACCACAACACACCACACCACCACCACACACCACACCACAACACACCACAACACACCACCACCACACACCACACCACAACACACCACACCACCCCACACACCACACCACACACCACAACACACCACCACCACACACCACACCACAACACACCACACACCACCACACACCACACCACACCACCGCACCACAACTATCACTACCACCCCCACTACCACCACCACTACCACCACCACTACCACCCCCACCGTGAAGAAATACAAGCACTCTGGAGAAACATGCCACGGATGCCAACAATAGCACAAGCCTGAATTACATTACTGAGTTTTCTGAGAAACGATGTAGTGTAATGGCGTTTCTGTATTGAATACACAATCATGGCAGTTTTTTTTTATAGAAGCAATACAACACCTTTATTGTCAAGCAGAGGCGTGGGTGTATGTCTGGTCAAACAGGATATGACGTAAGCAGTTGATGATGGTAACAACAACAGCAACAACAACAACAACAACAACAACAACCAAGGCGCACACACACACACACACACACACACACACACACACACACACAATCTCACCTGAACAAACAAACCAATTACCGGATTTAGTAAGCGTATAACCAATCGACAATTGCTTCTACAGCTGTCGCCGCCACACATCATCTCATGAGCTTGCAACGCAGTAAGCCAGAATCTCATTAAGCCACCACAGTAAGCCAGCACCACAGTCACTACCACAACCAGCAAGCCAGCACCACAGCCACTACCACAGCCAGCAAGCCAGCACATCAGTAGGCCATCACAGCAAGCCAGCACCACAGCAACTACCACAGCCAGCAAGCCAGCACCACCATAAGCCATCGGAACAAGCCATCACCACAGCCAGCAAGCCAGTACCACAGTATGACCGCCACCACAGTCAACACCACCGCCACAGTCAACACCACCACCACAGTCAACACCACCGCCACAGTCAACACCACCACCACAGTCAACACCACCGCCACAGTCAACACCACCACCACAGCCACCATCACAGCCATCAAGATTGTCGTATTGTCCTACTTATGTGTACATTATAAACAACTCCTGATTTATGTACTGTACAGCCCTGTAAATATACTGAACGCATATTATTATGTCTAAATCACATGTTAAGTTTGTATATTTTCAACCACCGGCTGCAACTCTATTAATAAACCGTTTATTATTATTATTATTATTATTATTATTATTTTAGTGTTGTCCGAGCGACCTCCTCCTTAATGGCAATATACTGCATCGTAGACTACCTTAGCGACCCAACATGTACTAAAAATCAACAGGAAACTTTTCAATCAAACATCAAAGAACTTTTTATAAAATAGATGTACTTGTATATATAATTATTTACTCTCATCAACCCAAGTTTACTTTCATTACTGCTCAAGATGTTAAGAAAGTGGGATAGTATGATGTGGGTGACTTATATTACGGTTTATAGTCATCTGTACTTGGTCAATATTTACATGTTTGAATAAAAAATTACACGCGGGGGAAATAGAAAAATTATTAAGGAAATTATATTAAATACAGAAATGATAACAATAAATAATTATATATTTAATTTTATTTTGGGTTTATAATTTCTTCTATAATAAGGTACTGCAATAGAAAGAGTTATTGTGCTTAACGTAATAATAATAATAATAATAATAATAATAGAATAATCTGTCAACAATAAATATGTATTGTTCTCTTTTACCATAACTTTCCTACATTCCATCATCATTCAGTTTACCTTAGTCTCATCAGTGCAGGTAGATCACCCAAAACAAGTATGTGTTTCCTCAAATTCACCCCTCTCCCCATCGAGGTAATCTGAAATCTGTGAAAACAATGGACACTACACTTACGTTCGTCTCAATACTTCGATTTGTCAGGATTTTTTTTTTTTCTACAATTAATCAACGATGAAAAAAATAGTGTATTTTTGTTGTTATTTCTGACGTCTTTATCACCTTGTTTAGTCTATAAGAAGTAAAGACACAAAAGACTCACACGCTCACGAGGAAATATTTGGGTAAGTGTTAAACCAGAGTCAATTTCTTGTAAGAGAGACGCATGTTACCTATCGTCAAGGTATCAAATATTTCGATGGACAAGCCAATCCACTGGTGTCCAATATCACCCCACCCCCCACCTCCCTCAACCTCACCCCCTTCCATCACACCCTTGACCCTTCCACCACACTCCTACCTCCTCCACTCCACCACATCCCGTACCACCACACTTCCGATCCACCTCCTCCATCATACCCCCTAGATCCCTCTCCACCACACCCTCACCCCCTCCACCACACCCCCCTTCCCCTCCCCCCTCCATCACTTACCCTGCCCGTTCATATCCCTAATCCTTGCAAAGTTTATTGTTAGATACTCTGGTCACGGCCCATTGAAAACCCTGAGAGCATGATTGAGGCTCAGTTGCTCCACTCTATCACATGCTCAGTGATTGAAGAACTTGGTCACCTCAAGTATAAGTTGGCTCTTGGTGACTGGTTCAATATTTTCACCACCAGTCACTAAACATAGGTTCGTATCCCATCAATGGATCGTGTAGATAATCGACCCTTTTTTCATACAATATTGGTTAAATCGGAGCTGTAATTCACTTTCTCTCTATCTCTGTAAATTTAACTTGCGTTTTTGTATTAATATTTATTCTTATTCTCTATCAATATAAAAAAGTATTTCTCTAAATTTTTTTCCTCCTTCGCTCTCTCCCCCTCCCCCCACCCTTCCTCCTTCTCTCTTTCCAAGTCTCCTAAAATATTTTAACTCAGTGTAGAAGTTCCTCGAGGCCAACAGACAACACACCACATTTCTTGCATTATGAAGACGGGAGGTTCGGGTGGTGTAGTGTTACCCAGTCTAAGAGAGGAAGCGTGTCTTGGTGGCATATTGTTTACCGTCTCTCAAACAGCTGCCTTATGACGAGACAAAGACAAAAGTTCAGAAAAAAATAGCGACGGAGAATGACAAGACTATAGAGCTAAATAGGAAGTAAAGGGGAGCTTGACAAAAGGCCTTCTGTTGGGCTATTTTTTTTCCTGTCAAGATACGGCGGCACAGTACCTTAGAGAGATGATTCTATATGCTCATTTTATATCTAATATTTCTAGGGTTAAGTTGCTGACAGTGTGTTGCTGACAGTGTGTTGCTGACAGTGTGTAGCGTCATGATCAAAGTATGAAAAATAAATAAAAAGGAAACTAAATTATATCTTCTCTGAGAGTCTTGGTGTTTGGCGACAGTAATTTACACCTCTAAATGCCTCGTTAGTGGGACAGTGAAAAACTCAAGTTAGTTATTTATGTAAAGTCACCCATAAAGGTCCTGTCGCCTGTCCTCCTGAACCACGAACCTCGAGATTCAGCCTCATGAACCTGAAACTGCTAATATATATATATATATCGATGTTATTGACCTTTTAAACTTATGTCTCTCTTATAATGTGTACACTGTATATGACCGTATAGGAGGACTGTTGTTATAATATACAGTTATGGTATAGGTGCAGTGTCTAACGTTAAGTAATCGAGTAAAACCTGAGTGAATCGACTTGTATTTCTGGTACAGTATTAGTGAATGGAGCAAAATACGTTTCTTACTTAAGAGTTATCATAAAGAGACCGGCGCATGTTTTGTCACTTGATATATTACACACATGAGACATATACATATACTGTGAGCTAGTACACGTATACATGTATAGATTATGTGTAAATCTCTCTCTCTCTCTCTCTCTCTCTCTCTCTCTCTCTCTCTCTCTCTGCATACACATTTTACATACCGACAGACGGACATAAGGCGTAACCAACTGCAGCACGATTATTTTAACCCTATAAAATGCATCGATCTTTAATGCAGAAGTAAATCACATCACATCATTGTTCTAAAATAACACATTTGTACCACGAACTGTACCTAGCCTGTAATGCTTGTAAATAATAAATGAGAACCTCGCTGGCGCACACACTGGCAGAGCTGCGCCTGACGTACACGGGACAATAAGGAATATTTTATTTTACAACGAACCCGATTTTCAACCGTTCCTGAACCATAGCACTTTCTTCGTAGTCATAAACGATCATGAACACCATAAAACCTAACCTAACCTAACCTAACCTAACCTAGCCTAACCTAACCTAACCTAACCTAACCTAGCCTAGCCTAGCCTAACCAAACCTAACCTATAGTCCGTCGCCCCAAGAATAACTATAATTAATCCATGAATTTCAGGTAAAATACTTGGCGTGAAATACAGAAAAATAAAATACCGTACAGTAATATCGAGTTGAAAAACGGAGAGAATTCCAATCAGTCACACTGGCTTACTGATACGACCTCACACAGAAATGGGAAGAGTGGTTGAAATCCAGCAGAGAGCCAGGCACTGTGTTCACTTTTACCCGACGTTTTATGGACTACGATATATAACTCTTCGTGTAACTTCACTTGTGTATTTTCTTATGATCTAGATAAAAAAAAATCCTCCTCCCTTTCTCCTTTTCTTCCTTCTTCTCCTCCTCTTTCTCCTCCCTTTTTCTCTCCTCCAACATGGCACAGTATGTATATGAGACCTTCTGTGGTGTACCTCAAGGCATCTTCCTCTCCCCTACCTTATAATTTACATCATCATTGACATACATAACAGCCCTTCCCTAAGGCAGATAGGAAATGACAAACACCGGGAAGGTAACAGAAAAGGTGAAAAAATTTGGAGAAAAAATTGAAAATCCAAACGAGTCTCTCCAAATTCACAGTGATCCCTCGACCAGGAATAAAACCTAAAAATATGACACAACGGACGAAGGATTTTGAAACCCCTACCGAGACAACAGGAGTCGTAGTGTTCATTCTGAAATTCATATATCACCCTAGTAATGCTGCTGTGGGCTGGGTGTGGTGTTGAGGTACTTTTCATCATTGATTTGATTAAAAAACAACAACAAATAAGTAATTAATAATAATATTATCACTACTACCACCCTACCACCGCCACCACCACTACCACCACCACTACCACAACAAACTTTAAACACAATCAGGTGTCACTCAGCCTCAAGGAAGGAGCCAAACTTTACAAGAATTACAGACTAGAGCCAATTATTATTTGTCGAGAAGTATCCACCTCCCCCCATAAAAACAAACAACAACAACAACAACAGCACACATTTGCTAAAATTTACTTATTTTTTTTTACAGGGATTAACCCACCCGGGCACAGGCCACTGACCCACATCAGGGCCTGGGGGGCGAAAATATATTAATAATAATAATAATAATAATAATAATAATAATAATAATAATAATAATAATAATAATAATAATAACTATTATTATAATAATTTATAAAAAATAACAAAATACTAAAACTAAAAATAAAATACTAAAAATAATAATAATAGCCATAAATAAATCCAAAAACGAAAAATTAATCAAGAATGAGAAACGATATACAGTATATATGTTGTGTTGTCATAGTAAGAGGAACAACTGAGACCCTGCAATTGTGTGTAAATGAGGCAGAAAGTCAGATCAGCAACCTGGGACTTGGTCACAATTTTGGTGATGCCATATGGCAGCAGGGTCTACCATTAGACGACACATTATGCTTCCAATATCTTCCCAGGCGGTAGTACCTCCCTGTTTGATACCTGCCTCCTACCTACTACCTGCCTACTACCAAAAGATGTTTGGTTCATGATTACAAATAAACCTTCGATAACAAGTGGAAATATAAAATAATTCTGCTTTTACCAACACATGAGACAAACCTTTTACGAACTGAACCTTAAAAGGAGAACAACAACTTGACTTTGATGAAAGTCTTAGAGCGTCATTAGTAGAAGTTTTCATGTAATTTATTATGAAGAAATATTTGAACATGAGTTGTGTCTGTTTGTATCACCTTCCTTGTGATGACAACTACAGGAACTGATTAAAGGGAAGGATTTCCTTTTTCCTCCATGGAGTTGTTATCCACACAAGGGGGCTGTCGATGCCTCTCTTGCCATCGTGAAAACATAATCACATTCAAATAAAACACACTCACGCTCAAGTAAAACACACTCATACTGAATAAAACACACTCACGCTCAAGTAAAACACACTCATACTGAATAAAACACACTCACACTCAAGTAAAACACACTCATACTGAATAAAACATACTCACGCTCAAGTTAAACACACTCATACTGAATAAAACACACTCACGCTCAAGTAAAACACATTCATACTGAATAAAACACACTCACGCTCAAGTAAAACACACTCATACTGAATAAAACACACTCACACTCAAGTAAAACACACTCATACTGAATAAAACATACTCACGCTCAAGTTAAACACACTCATACTGAATAAAACACACTCACGCTCAAGTAAAACACACTCATACTGAATAAAACACACTCACACTCAAGTAAAACACACTCATACTGAATAAAACACACTCACGCTCAAGTAAAACACACTCATACATTCGACACTTCACTCTTACAACGTCCGAGTCTTAAATATATGCAAAGTTCGTCATAACATTCTCATAACCTCTTTCTCGTCCCATCACGCCTCTCTCCACAACTCCCTCACATTTGAGTAAAAGAAATCAAGACCACGAACCACTTCACTGATTGCTTGCTGGAGCGTTATGGATGCATCTGTGAAGGCTGACTGGTTACTGGGCTGAGAACACAGCCACCTGCTACTGGTTCAGTCTCTCACAAAAATCCTATAGCATGTCCTCCTGAACCACGAACACCAAAATTCAGACTCGTGAACCCGAAGCATCAAATCCTGATGCATTACTCCGTTCATAAATGCTTCGGGTTCGTGAGTCTGAATCTCGGGGTTCGTGGTTCACTTGTGTGTCTTTTTCAAACACTAAACCAAAGAAAACTGTGATTCCTAACTTTTAGCAGTCGACCACAAGACATCACATCGATCTGACATCCTGCCACTTGCTCTTAAAAGCTTCCGCCGAGATTTTAGTCATCCTCTACGACCTTCCAAAAGGATTCAGCCAAGCGTCCTCCATCACAATAAATGGAACTTGGTCTTCCTTCTGGCTCAGTGGTGATTGTGAACGGAGACGTACACCTCCGGGCCGGCCACTGGATGTGTAATATTGTTCATTGGCCTTCGTTCTGTCTTCATTTAATACAAACAAAACGAACGAACTCAATACCAACCATCTTCAGAATTTACTAAGATTATCACAAAGTAGAATTATAATCTCCCAATGTCTAATTATTGTTTTTAGTTTTAATGAGTTGGAAACAATATTTATATAATCTCGAGTATGTCCAATGATTTTTTGAAGTTACTTTAAAAATTGGTAAAAGTTGGTTGAGAATTAGCGCCGTCGATGAGGATTTGGAAACATTGGACGAAAGGCGACGGATCTTAAACACACTATTTTTAATTTAAAGAAACCACGTCAATGAGACCAGAGCAGCAGGACCCAATGTGTGTGTGTCTGTGTCTAGTTTTTCTATCACATACAGCTGAAAATCTCTTATCTCTTATCACCCCTTTTCATCCCTCCCTCTATCCATCTCTATTCTACTTCTTCCTCACCCCCTCTCTAGTTGGGCGCTCCCCCCCTCCCATCTTTACTCCTTCCTCTCTACCCTCCTATTTTCCCTCCAATTCTGTCCCTCCCACCCCATTTCTCTGTTCTCTCATCCTTCTCCTTTCCATGGCTCACTCCACATCCCATTCTATCTCTTTATTTTTCCTTCCTTTCCCATTTCCTTTCACCATATATTTTTTCTTTCCTTTCCCCCTTCCATTTTTTAACTTCCCCCGTAACCCATTTCTTCATTCCCTCCCCATTCTCCCAGGTCCCCCATGAGCCCCTTCAGACCACCCATTCACAAGCACCTCATCACGGGTAATATATATCAAGGAGTCACTTTTGGCACCTCTCCCCCCGGCCCCGCCTGCCCTCATGTTTACATATTGCTGCCACACAATGAACTGTGATCCTCTTACGTCTTATCACACAGTCTCCACAATCTGCCTCACAAAAATCCACAAACAGATTCTTAAACAAAACTTGAGTATATTTTAGACTCTCCTATGAACGGGGAAAAGTTACTGTATTTGTATCGTAGAATAATCATTTAATTTTATTCAAGAGTTCAGAGGTCACACATACTACTACTACTTTGCTGTCACTCGGAATCGAGTGTGACGATCATCCAGCTATGATACAAGGATATGAGGTATTAAGGCTGTAACCTTCGTTGGTGAGCTCTGGGGTGACTAAAGAGGCTGATGCGAGACCGGCACATGTGGAGGGCTACATCTGTTGCGGGAGGGGCGGTGGCGCTCGTCTGCCTTGGTTTGCAGTCGGGCTAACTCGAAAGTACCGACACATTCTCCTGTGGTGCTCCTCCAAGCGTTAAGATGTGGAGTAATCGATTCCCAGGTGAGGGAGTCAATTTGGCACTTTTTTAGGTTTGTCTTAAGACTATCCTTATACCTTTTCAGTTGTCCGCCGGCGCTACGTTTACTATTCGTTAGGTGACTGTAAAGTAGCTGCTTTGGCAGTAGACTGTCGTCCATGCGGGTAACATGGCCAGTCAAACGTAGTTTTTCATGGATAATGGTAGCCTCGATGCTCCTACAGTTGGTGTCAGCAAGAATATTGACATTTGTTCTCTTGTCTTCCCAGTGAACACAGAGGATGGAACGTAGACTACGTTGGTGAAAGTTTTCAAGTGCCTTGAGGTGCCTCCTATATGTGACCCATGTCTCACTACCATATAGCAGGGTGGGGAGGATCACTGCTCGATACACGTGCAACTTTGTGATAATTTCAGCTCCCTACAGCTGAAGACACGGTTTCGGAGTTTGCTAAAGGCTTGAGATGTACATTTGATCCGATGCTGAATCCGCAGTGTTGGGCAGGTAGGGGTTGAGATACCGAAAGCCATGTACAGGTCACGACGCTGTTCTCTGCACTTTTCCTGTATCTGGCGGGCAGCAAAGATTATGTCAGTGGTGCCACGTGAGGGTCTAAAGCCACATTGAGATTCTGGGAGGAAGTTTTTCGTCTCAGAAAGAAGTCTGTTTAGGAGGACTCGGACGGTAATCTTGCCAGCGACGGACAGCAGCGAGATCCCGCTGTAGTTGCCACAGTCTGACGGGTCTCCCTTGTTCTTATAAATATTGACGATGGAGGCGTCCTTAAGAGCTTGGGGGGTTTCCCCCTTTTCCCATATATTTTCCAGGAGAGAGTGGAGACGGTCTGGTAAGCTGAGGTCCTCCTGCTTTATACACCTTGGCTGAGATTCCATCAGGCCCTGAGGCTTTGTTATTTTTCATCTGTTTGATGGCAGTAACTACCTCATCCAGGTATGGAAGATAGCTCAGATGGGTCAGCTCTGGATGCTGAGGGACCTGCTGGGTAGTCAGGACATCCACATCGGTGTTTCGGTTGAGCATGAATGGTAGTGATCTTTCCAGTGCTGAAGGACGCCTTCATCGTCTTTAATTATGGAGTCATCGTCGGATGAGCGGAGGGAGGCTACGCCATAAGTGATTGGCCCATAAAATGTTAAAGTGGAATTGAAAAATTCGCACATCTTGTGCTCATCTGCAAATTTTTGTGTTTCACATGCTTTATTTTTAAACCAGTCGCTCTTTAGATTGCGAAGTTCCCGCTGGGCCGCCGCTTTCTTCTTGAGGAAGGTATCAGCTTTGGTCCGAGACTGAGGGTTGTTATGCCAATCAGTTAAAGCAGCACGTTTATCATCGACGAGTACATTCATTGCCGGGTCATTTTCATCAAACCAGTCCTGGTGTATTCTTTCGATCTGACCGAGGGTCTCTCTGTATGACTGTGTCGGGAATATCCCATTCTGCACTGGGATTTGCGTCGATTGCTGTTGGGTTGTTTATCAGCCCAAGTTCAAGCTGCTCTCTGAAGGCATGTGCTACATCTGGATCCTCTAGACGCTTTGTGTTAAAACCTCTTCTGGAGGCTTGTTGCCTTCGCTGTTTTGGGGCGACGTGAAGTGAGAGCTTGGCTCTGACGAGCTGATCATCAGTGTAGCAGTGGTCCGAGCCACGCATGGCTCGGGTGATGAGGACATCTTGGTGATATGTTTCTCTGACAGTGATGTAGTCAATGAGATGCCAGTGTTTGGATCGTGGGTGTTGCCACGAACCCTTCAACTTGTCGGCCTGCCTTAACAAGGTATTGGTGGTAATGAGGTTGTGTGCAGCACACTTGCCGAGAACGAGTAGGCTGTTAGGATTACACTTGCCTAGTAGATTTCTCCTTATGGTTACCTGCCAAATGTCAGCATCTCTGCCAACTCTGGCGTTGAAGCACCAAGAAGCACATCCTTGTCTTCTCTGGAGATAGAGGTTAGCACTCTGTCAAAGTCGGCGTAAAAGGCCTCCTTGATGTCATCCTCTGCATCCAGTGTTATGGCGTATGCACTGAAGAAAAAGTGTCATGAGGCGGTGGTTGATCCCAATAGGCATTTCAGTTAGCCTGTGTAGGATGCGTTGGCGGATGGCAAAGCCAACTCCATAAATGTGGTGTCACTCTTCAGCAGGCTTACCCTTCCAGAAGGTAAGGCCAGACCCCCGTTCTGTGAGTTGGCCCTCGTCTGGGAGCCGGGACTCACTAATGGCTGCTATGACGATGTTATACCTAGTCAGCTCTTTTGCCACAAGGGCAGTTCTTCTTTCAGGACGCTCACTTGTGCCAGTATCCAGAAGAGTCCTGACATTCCATGCAGCGACCATAAGAGGTTGTGTAGTTTTTTTTGGGGGGATCTGTGATTTTGATTGTGTTTTCGACCGCATAAGGATGACCTTACTGGGTGCGGTTGCCCAGACAGGGTGTTTTTTTAGGCAGGCTGTGTTTAGGACACCTTTTCCAGCCTCACCCCCCTCCCCCCTACACACACACACACAAAGCTGTGGTGACAATACGGGAAACTGTCAAGTTGTAGGCGGCGGACAGATAGACGGACAGGTTAACAAAGTATCAATAAACAGGGAGGAAAAAAGCACACAAATAGTGAGACACAAGTGAACAGATAGAGAGGTAGACACGTTCTACTCAGCGGCAGTGTGGTGAGGCGTGTGTGTGTGTGTGTGTGTGTGTGTGTGTGTGTGTGTGTGTGTGTGTGTGTGTGTGTGTGTGTGTGTGTGTGTGTGTCGTTCCTTGAAATTCGCCCAGTAACTTGTTTAACTCGAGGCTCACAGCACTGAAACCGCTGCTGTGTTCGCATCAATTTACCAATGATTGTCTGGACTTTGATATAGCGGCGCCTGAAACCCTGGCGAAATACTGTGATATATCAACTGACCAACACAAAGCAGGACTCCACATTGTGTCATACCAGGCGTGTAACTTTGAGCTGATTTTGGCGTCCTGTAGAATCCCAGCCTTACACAGCCATCACCTGTCACAATGAACCCTGCACCACTGGCTCTGTTTATCCTAATAAGATATACATTAATCCAGTGGCTGACCTTCACATCCAACTTCCTAAGTGTGGATAATGAGACACAACAATGTTCAGAAATAAGTGTTGAAAAACTGGATCGTTAATATTGTCGAACAAGCGGAGGTTGCCGAACACAGTCTCGTGCTTACTGAAGAACGTTTCCAATTCCCTTGGGAAGAAAATAAAGGTTTAAACTGAAGCTGGACTTGACAACGAGAGAAAATATTTATGATCAGTCAGTGTAATGGGTCTGATAGATGAGACCTAGTATGTTGTATCTGTGTTTATTGTAGCTGCAGCTGTCAACTAGTACACGTTATACTTGCCTGACAGCCAGAAAAATTTCCCTAGAAACCAATTTTTCTCGGTAAAAGTCGCGTAAAGTGTAGAGAGACCCGCCCCGTCCCTCGCCTGTCACCTTACATACTTCACCGTCACAACAGGAAGTTGATGCGGGATAACTTAAAGCTGAAGATCACATTGTCAAAGGTTATCTTAAGCTGTGAACCCAAATTGTTCCTGTGCGAATTACGGCGTTCGGTTCCATTTAGTGTCACAAGAGGCGACAGTCAAGTGTTAGTCTATTTAATTATTAACTGCTCTCTCTCTCTCTCTCTCTCTCTCTCTCTCTCTCTCTCTTGAAGTGACCCTTTCCCTCCCGTTACCACCTACCAATTTCCCCTTTCCCTTACCACCTAACCTAACGCCCCCCCCCCCCCCCCTTCCGTTGTGGTATTGATCCATCATGACCTCACATCGCAGGTAATCATGTCTGGGACGCCGTGATGGCCTCGGCTATGTTAATTTATTGACCATTACAGCCTGGCTTATATAATGCTCCTATATAATGCCCCTGTGTTATGGTTCATGGGACGACCGCTTGTCTTTATACTACAGGTAAGTCTTATTAAATTTCTTGGTGAATTAAGGTCATCGTCATTAACCTTGATTTAAGTTAACAGGTGTAATAACTATCGATAATACTGAAGGTTTTGTGACTAGTAAGACAAATTCCTTTACCTGGTTGAAGAAATCAGTCTTGATAAAGGTGACGATAACATCAATATTTTGTGTACATTGTGTTTAGTGATGATTAAGGCGTCCTAAATTATTATAAAACAAGAATAACCTAATTTTCGTGACCCCGTACACAAGGGGTTAATAGCCGTGGATTCATAATCAACTAATACTTCGACTTTTAATTGATTTTACCTTCAGGAAAAAAAAATAATCTGCCAAATTTCATCAAAATCAGTTCACTCTGTTTACCTGTACACACCTGACCTTGAGCTGAGATTAGAGGAAAGTGGTTGACTTTTTGATATATAATTACCAACAAAAGTAAATTATAGGTGATGAGGTTTGATCTTAAGCTATAACTTGCAACATCGTCATCATTGCCGAGTTGCAACACATCTGCCACCTTGCAATACAACTCGTGACAAAAGCCTGTGTCTTTGAGCATTCTTACATTATATTTTATTTTTTTTTAATGTTGAATTTGTTTTGCACTACCAGTCCACTTTTTAGTCAACACACACACACACACACACACACACACACACACACACACACACACATACATACAATAAGTGTGTGTGTGTGTGTTGAGGCTGCATACATAGTGCCTACGTGAGAGGTGAGACTCGCCCACACCACCGCTCTTCACCTGATTAATTAACGTGCTGATACTCACCTTGCCTCACGTGCTCCACCCATCACTTCTCACACCAAATAACTATACCTGAAAATAAAACCTACATAGACAATTTACATATTTGTCTTAGAGTGAAAATTTTTATAAGTTTATGGATGTATATTATTTATTTATCCAGATTTGGTTTATATATATAGGCTGACGATCCACCTCTTCCCCACCTTCCTCCCCCACCTTCCTCCCTCACCTTCCTCCCCCACCTTCCTCCCTCACTATGACCCCACCTTCGTCCCTCCACTCTCCCTTCCCTCCATTACACATCCTCATCTTCCTCCTCGCCTCTTCTCCACCCTCCTTCTCACCACTCCACTTTCCTCTCCGCCCCTCCAATCCTCCTCCGCTACACACACATACACATCACATACACGTACTATACACGAGCACACACACACACACACACACGCACACACACACACTAAACACACAGACGCAAGACTTAAAACCCTCACCTACCCCCCCCCCCCCCTCCCTCTACAGGTGAGATACAACATAGCGACCATGAGCACCTGCATTACTCCGGGTCAAATAAGTTACCACAGACCCGAGGCAGCGTTGGTAATCCGATTATACTCATTAGTTTGAGGAAGTTTTTACTGAAATGTGATGCTTCGGTGTTATGTTTAAAGACTCTTAAAGACACCTTCCTTATCTTACTGTGATTCAGGGAAAGTGATTTACACAGTTAAGAGGGTGATGAGTTACACAGGTAAGAAGGTCATGAGTTACACAGTTAAGAGTAATGAGTTACACAGGTAAGATTGATGAGTTACATAATTCAGAGACGATGAATAAATATTAAAAGAAGTATTTTGTTCTACAGGAAATGGCGGAAAAAATTCAAGGTGAACTTACCTTGTGGAATGAACAAAGAGAACATACCACACGAAAAACATGACGTGAGGAGAACACAGGGAGAACACAAGGCAAGAACATGGACTAAAGAAAAAGAAGAACAAGTGGGCAAGAGAAGAACACGAACACAGTCGGGTTCCTCAGTTAGTTAGTTAGTTATAACGTTGATTTATATTTCCACTCCTTAGCCCATCCAGTCTGCATACCAACACCACTACGCATCACCACAATCACCAACAAAACCACCAACCACCACCACCAACACCAACCACCACCACCAACCACCACTTTAGATAATTATGGACATCCAAATCAGAGTGAACACGGACCCATTAGGCTGAACAAGGTGGTGGTGCGACCCCGAGGTTATAGTTAATTACGGGTTGTGTTGTCTGCCATAAAGGGTTGTGTTGTCTGCCATAGAGGGTTATGTTGTCTCCCATAGAGGGTTGTGTTGTCTGCCATGAAGGGTTGCCTGGGAAAGACTTGGTTGTCTATGAAGAGTCTCTATATGCTGAGGTTTCTATTATAATAAAACATCTATTTAACGGATATAAAGCTTCTATTTAACGGATATAAACCTCTATTTAACGGATATATATTATCTATTTAACGGATATAAAAGCTCTATTTAACGGATATAAAGCCTCTATTTAACGGATATAAAGCATCTATTTAACGGATATAAAACCTCTATTTAACGGATATAAAGCCTCTATTTAACGGATATAAAAACTGTATTTACCATGCAGTATATGAAACCTTTATTTAACGGATATGAACCCTCGATTTAACGGATTATAGAGAAAGTCCGTAACTATACCATACTATATATTTCACTCTTGTTTACAGCGCCCAACAAATACTGGAGAGTTTGACAGATTAATGCAAATTCATTACTCAATTCACCTAAAAATTTTAAGGGAGGGAGGGGGGGGGGTGATGTCAAAAGCGATAAATTAATAATATTTCTGTTCCGTCAAATTATTCATTGAGTATTGTGAAATTCATGTGTTTGAAAACCCTTTTAAAATCAGGAATTTAAATACGGTGGGTAACTTTTTCAGTGTGGTAGCAAGCAATACATTTTTACCTGTCGACTGTTTCGTGTTTACTGGTGATACCAACGATCAGTGTAGACCTGCCGTAGTAAATGGTTGAAAATGAATATATAGTTATCTATTTACACACACACACATTACATACATACATACATACATACATACATACATACAAAGACATACCGCACATACACATACATAAATTAACACACACAGACACAGATTAGGTTAGGTTAGGTTAGGTTAGGTTAGGTTAGGTTAGGTTAGGTTAGGTTAGGTTAGGTTAGGTTAGGTTAGGTTAGGTAATATAGGGTGAGTATAAAGGCAACATATGGGTGACGCTGACGAAGGGAGGGAGGACGTCACTGACCTATTCATCTTAGCTATAGCCTCGGTGGGGTGTGGGGAGGGTGGGGAGGAGGTAGGGATGAGGTTGGGGGTAGGTAGGGATGAGGTAGGGGGTAGGGTGGGGGTTATGGTAAGGGGGAGGGGGTCCTCGTCTCGATATTGGCCGTGGGGTGAAGACGTCATTTATCACGCTTTACAATCACTGTTTCCCTTGGTAACAGTTAGGGCGTGAAGGGGTGGGTGGGGTGGGTGGGGTGGGTGGGGTGGGTTGGTGGTGATGGTGGTGGGCTAATCTGATGAGATATTGAATTTTATGATGTTGCAGCCTTTCCATTACACTGCCCACACTATCTCAAACTCACTAAAATTCTGTTGTTTTCTTCCGTCTAACATCTTCACTACAGGGAGGCCGCTGTTTTATTATAAACGCCAGACTATTTAGCAGAGACGTGACTTCCTATACTAATGTTACGTTTATTTACTCTCTCTCTCTCTCTCTCTCTCTCTCTCTCTCTCTCTCTCTCTCCTATGCATAAAAATCATCCTTGTCACTCTGTCAAATGATTCCGTTGATGTTTTTGTAAAGTTCTGATTAATTTTATTTTTACTTCATGTATTTCGGGAATATTTATCTCTAGGATTTTTTTTTAATGATTTATTCTACAAAAATGTACATGAGAAAATAACATGTCCTCGAATACTATAATCTAAGCCGTCTGCTAGCTCTATGAATGTCATATTTGATTGTCTGACTATGGATGTTTTTTCCAGTACAGGTCAACCAGCGCAGGCCTAACCTAACGTAACCTAACCTGTGTTTAGTAAGACATCTTTATCTTCGTCAACTGAACAACAATTTTTAGACACAGTTCATAATTTATCTCGCTTGTTTTTGATCGATGGTGTGTGTGTGTGTGTGTGTGTGTGTGTGTGTGTGTGTGTGTAATAATAATAATAATAATAATAATTAACGGTTTATTGAAAGAGCTTGGCAGCCAGAAGGCTGAAAATATACAGTTACATATTTGGGGAATGGGTTACGAATTACAAATAATATACAAGTAACATAAGTGACACAAATAAGACATATAATAACTTAGATGGGGAAAAGCTCAAACTACAGTTCAATTCAACGTAGTGACAGTGTTACAGTATTACAAGTTATTGATAATTTTTACAATGGTTGGGACTGGGCTGTTCTTATAGCGATCAGTTCGTGCACGTATGGGCTGGATGCGGTTGTGGTGTCGAACAGCAATTCTCGGACAAGGGACCTCGGGTGGTAGTAGGAGCCGGTGTCGGGGATGGTGTAGAAGCTTCTTACCAAATTTGCAGATGAGGTCGTGGTGATGGTCAGTGAGAGTCGAAAGGGTCAGTGTGTTGAGCGCTTCTTGATATGTGGAGTAGGAGGAGGAGAGAATAATCTTGCATGCCCTCTTTTGCACTTTTTCTAGGTGTTTACGTTGTGTGGCATTTAGGGAGGAAGACCAGGTGGGGGAGGCATAGGTGAGCTTGGGAAGTATGAATGTTGTGTAAACACTGAGGAGCTCGTGTGCAGGAACTCCGAGGGACTTGAGTCGGCGGAGGAGGTGGAGACGGAAACTGGAGGATTTGACAACTTCATTGACGTGTGGTTTCCAATTTAGTTTGTTGTCTATGGTGACGCCGAGGAGCTTCGTGGAATCTACGACCTGGAGTGTGTTCGGACCTAGAGTAATGGAAGGAGGTGGGACAATGTCGGAGGAGAGGTTGATGTGCATAACCATGGTCTTGGTATGGTTGATGGTGACATGGTTGTTGGTAGCCCAGTTTTGGAGACTGTTCAATAAATCCTGAAGGGCGGTATAGTTGGGAGCAGAATTGTTGACGCTGATCCCAATGGTGGAGTCGTCGACATATTTCCAGCGAGCAGGGGTTTCTCTTAGGGCATCATTGATGAGCATAAGGAAGCAGAGTGGTCCCATCTTGGTGCCTTGGGGGACGCCACAGGTGAGTGACTGAAAGGTGGAGACAGCCCCTCGGAAGCGTACAGCTTGGCGTCGGTCACTGAGGAAGTCTGTAAGCCATGGTATGAGGCTTCTTCGAAGCCCGAGGTCAATAGCTTTGTTGATGATTATATTGTGGTCGACTAGGTATGTGTGTATGTGTGTATGTGTGTGTGTGTGTGTGTCTGTCTGTCTGTCTTTCCACCATCATCATTAAGCAACAATTTAACACTGACTTGAACCTTCAGCTGAAATAATTCACTAAAAACAAGGAAGGAAAAATCTTTCATATCTTTTTCATTCCACAATTATGTCACGCCACTACACCCCGACAAGACTAATGCCCTAACTTGACTCGTAAATACTTAAGAAGACCAAGACTTCTGGAGCGTCAAATAATCAGAGTTTGAAGGGTATATGAGATGGCGTCTTGTGAGTGCCCGAAAGAAATCCTCACAACAGGAAAAAAATGAGTAACGTCATCTTATGGAACTTGGGGGCCCTGAGTGTGAGTGACCAATCGGCCCTGAGTGTGAGTGACCAAAATCTCTGGTTATTAATTTGTCTCTGAGTCAACATTGAGGACAGTTTGTTGCCTTTTACGACACCTAGATAGATCCATCCTTGGTTTTACTGCTATTCAACTCTGTCCACACAACACTATGACTATCCACCACTCGAAAACTTTTTAACAAACATGACGATAAGAAAAACCTAAAAAAAAAACGTAAGGAACATTTTGTTTCACTGTGATAAATGTTGTAACTGTGTCAATATTGTAAATGTGTAAATGTTGTAAATGTGTAAAAGTTGTAAATGTTGTAAATGTGTAAATTTTGTAAATGTTGTAACTGTGTCACTATTGTAAATGTGTAAATGTTGTAAATGTGTAAATGTTGTAAATGTTGTAAATGTTGTAAATGTTATCATACATAAATAAGAAGAGAAACGGAAGAAATATCATCACACACCGTAAAGTTATAGGCACCAGCAGGGGGAAGAACCAGTACAGCAGACAGACACACACAGCAGGGGGAAGAACCAGTACAGCAGACACACACAGCAGGGGGAAGAACCAGTACAGCAGACACACACACAGCAGGGGGAAGAACCAGTACAGCAGACACACACACAGGAGGGGGAAGAACCAGTACAGCAGACACACACAGCAGGGGGAAGAACCAGTACAGCAGACACACACAGCAGGGGGAAGAACCAGTACAGCAGACACACACAGCAGGGGGAAGAACCAGTACAGCAGACACACACAGGAGGGGGAAGAACCAGTACAGCAGACACACACAGCAGGGGGAAGAACCAGTACAGCAGACACACACAGCAGGGGGAAGAACCAGTACAGCAGACACACACAGCAGGGGGAAGAACCAGTACAGCAGACACACACAGCAGGGGGAAGAACCAGTACAGCAGACACACAGCAGGGGGAAGAACCAGTACAGCAGACACACAGCAGGAGGAAGCAGGGGTCTAAGACGTGTTAAATACTAAGCTAAGGAATGAAAGGCAGAAAAGGTCAGGAAGGAGGTCAGGAAGGTCAGGTGTTCTAAGGATTCATCAAGTCGGCATTCTAAATGGATCTAATTAGAACTCAGTCGACATTCACACCTGTAATAGTGGTATCATACTCATCTAAATTAACTTACAGGAGCGGGGGGATGATGGTAAGTGGGATGGGGGAAGGGGGAACGGGGAAGGGGGGGTCGGAGGGTTCAGGGTAGGGGGAAGGGGTCGGGGGGAGGGAGGAGGAGGAGGTGTCTTCAGAAGTAATGATTCAAATGTACTGTACAAGAGAGAGAACGGTCTCAGTGGTAACGTGGAGGGAAAACAGTATCAAAGCGAATTTATATCAAGATGATGATGTATATAGATTCCTTCGAGACAAGATCAAAGAATTTTTTAGGTCAGTCATCTGTGGTGCCTGAACGAGAGAGAGAGAGAGAGAGAGAGAGAGAGAGAGAGAGAGAGAGAGAGAGACTTCAACAACATAAACACTGTGTTTATAAGGGCCGGGCAGCAGCATATCGACCAATCACTTTATACAGTCAAGAGTTAAAAGACTCTTACAATAGACCCTGTATTATCGCTTAATCTCTTACCGGAAGTGTTTACCTTACATAAGACATAAGTTGTAAGAGTTTATACATACTACTACTATTTTATTGGACTTTTGTTTTGTTTTTTGTATAAGTTGAATCGTTAAAGTGATTTTTATTTTTTTTATTTTTACAACATTTTGATTATGTTGTATCCTGTGTGATAGATTCTTTTGACATGTGTAAGATAATCACGTTAGTCTTTCTCTCTCTGTCTCTCACTATTCTATCCCTTTCCCTCTCTCCCTTTCTCTCTCCTTCCCTCTCTCTGTTTCACTCTGCCTCAACCTCGTCTAAGATGGTCTGAGTATACACGTTACAGCGGGTCGGTCCGTAAGTGTCACCTTTATTACAACACGGACTTAGTTTCTTCCGAGTGTTGGTGCCACAGAGTTCATTACAGCTCCCAGCCTGGCCCAAGATCTGTGGTGTGGGTTATATCCACCAGGAGTCGAGATTTCCATTAAGTTTAGCGACGTTGGAATCCCGTTCTGGTGATATTACTTGGCAGATCATATCTCGTGGAGGCCCTCTACTGCAGCCAAGGAAAAATGTACAGTAGTGAAAAGGGACTTAGCAATGTAATATAACTTATAGCATCTTATTGTAGTTTGCAGAGGAGGGAAGATATTTGATAAAATGATAAGAGAAGATAAAGGATATCACAAGAGCTATCGACCTTTAGTTTATTAGTCTCTTCCTCTAGGAATTACGAAGCCTTTGAGGGCGACCGTACAGAGAGAACAAAGGCTTGGCTAACAGAGAGGCAACAATGAGCAGCAGTCGATCGTGTCATCCTCCATACAGTGTCGGGTCAATACACGGCCTTTATATGAACGTTTCACACTCCTCTCCTTCTTTAGCCACTTCTCTCTCTTATCTCTCTCTCGTTCTTTCATTTATATTGTTTTTGTCCCTCTATCTCTCTTATTCTGAGTCTTAGTTCTTCTTACTCTATCCTTAATCTATCTTATTCGCTGTCTCTCTCATTCACTCTCTCATTCACTCTGATTTTCTCTCCTCTCTATAAACTTCTACAAAATGATTTCCCTCTATGGCGAATCGAACCTAATACTAATGGACCATCAGTTTAATAACCACTCCGCCACCGCAGCCTATTATTATTACACATTATTACAGGAAACAAAAACACAATAGAGTTTACAGTGTGAGGCTTAGGTTTCCTTGTTGTTATTGTTGACAAGTACAATACGCAAAAGGAACTACACCTAACATACAGTACACAGTTGACATACAGAGGGAGTAAATGTACCCAAATATAATACACAATAACAGGGTGTGGTTGTAGGGTGTGGTTGTAGGGTGTAGGTGTAGGGTGTGGGTGTAGAGTTTGGGTGTAGGGTGTGAGTGTAGAGTGTAATGTAGGGTGTGGTTATAAGGTGTGGGTGTAGGGTGTGAGTATAGAGTGTGGATGTAGGGTGTGGTTATAAGGTGTGGGTGTAGGGTGTGAGTGTAGAGTGTGATGTAGGGTGTGGTTATAAGGTGTGGGTGTAGGGTGTGAGTGTAGAGTGTGATGTAGGGTGTGGTTTAAGATGTAGGTGTAGGGTGTGAGTGTAAGGTGTAGGGTATGAGTGTAGAGTATGGGTCTAGGGTGTAAGGTGAGGGGTGTAGGTTTAGGGATGTGGGTGTAAGGCGGGTAGTAGTAGTAGTAGTAGTGATTCTGTGACGTGATTCGCCAATCCGCCCAGGTGTTGTGTGTATCAGGTAATCTGGTAGGGGCGAGTCATCAATCCACTCAACTAGAAAATTGTTACTCAGGGACCCCCCAGCCAGACGACCTGTGACCTCGTTAGTACAGCTTCACCTGCACTGTGGTGGAAGGGGAGGGTAAAGAGAGAGAGGAAGGATTGGGTGGATGGATGGATCGATGGAAGAGGAAGAGGAGAATAAAAAGGAGTTGATAAATGGAAGAGGAAGAGGAGAATAAAAAGGAATTGATAAATGGAAGAGGAAGAGGAGAATTAAAAGGAATAGATAAATGGAAAGGAAGAAGAGTAATGTGGAAGGATGGACGGATGGGAAAGGAAGAGTAAAATAGAAGTTAGAAGTGGTAGCCTGTAAGGGAAAGAAAGGTAAGGTTAGGTTAGGTTAGGTGTGTGTGTGTGTGTGTGTGAGTGGAAATAATAAATCATTGTGGACAGTCAGTAGTTGATGTGAACAAAGGACACATCCGGCACCTATATCGGAGACAATAATTGTTTATGGTGAAGAATATTGTGTGTTATTGTGTCTCAGTATTGGAAAAAATTCTGTTAATGACGGATGGAAGGAGGAGGAGGAGGAGGAATTCTCTTGCAGTATAACACATCACTTGCCAATACTGATGATGTTTTGGTCAGATAGGGATAACTTGTTTTTATTGCTACAACCTAATCTAGCCTACCCTAACCTAACCTAACCTGACCTAGCTTGACCTAACTCAACCTAACTTAATCTAACCTACCCTAACCTAACCTAACCTGACCTAGCTTGACCTAACTCAACCTAACCTAATCTAGCCAACCCTAACCTAACCTAACCTGACCTAGCTTGACCTAACTCAACCTAACTTAATCTAACCTACCCTAACCAAACCAAATCTAACCTAACCTGACCTAACTTAACTTGACCTGGCCTAACCTACCCTAACCTAATCTGAATTGACCTAACCTAACCTACCCTAACCTAACCTAACCTAACTACAACTAACAATATTCTTACTACGTCTATTTATATATCTATCTATCTATCTACTCAACAGGTAACACCAAGAGGAATCACAGGTATATTAATTAATCCACGAAGCGAGGAGGAGGGGGAGGAAGAGGGGAGTAAGAGAGAAGCAAGGAATGTGGAAGAGACAGGGAGAGAAGGACAGGGAGAAAGGATGAGGGGAAGAGAGGATTAACAACGTATAACGAAGAAGAGAAAGAGGGGAGAGGAAATTAAGAAGGATTGATTGAAGGAGAAGAGAAGAGAAGAGAAGAGAAGAGAAGAGAAGAAGGAGATATTGTTCTCAATCCAATTATCAGTGAATTACAAATATCAAATCCTGACCCCTGTGTGTCTTACCTCTATGGTCAGTAATGAAATTCCTTGGTTATTTATTCTCTTTTCCTTCTTTCTCCTCTTTTGCTTCTCTTCCCTTCCTCTCTCTCTCTTCTAAGACCTTATACAGTACACCAGTAAGAGTGGCCAGCCCAGTTAGTTGTCGTCTGTGTCTCAGTAGTCAGGGAAATGTGTTTGTTTACCCTCTGTAATGGTTCAAGTCAAGATACGTGGCATCCATTTAAAACTACAAGGGTTGACTCGAATTGTGATCCGTGAAACATAAGTCGAATCACCACTCATCTATACTACCGCTGCCACATCTTGACTGGGGATATGACAGGAGGTATAGAGACATCTTTCCCTGACTGTAAAAGAAGAAGTCCTGTCGCCTCTCCACCTGAACCACGAACCCGGAGACTCAGAATCGTGAACCCGAAGCAGTAGACTGATGCATTATTCTGCCCGTGAATGCTTCAGATTCACGAGTAGGAATCTCGGGTTTCGTGGTTCAGGTGGAGAGACGACAGGACTCTTATGGGTTAGTGTAAAGGTGTGTAAGTCCTGTACCTCGACAATACGAGTATATAAAGACTAACCTAATAACTGCTCCACACACTCCCGTTTATATAAAAAGAACAGAATTCCGTGGGCGTGTTCAGGTGTACTGTGATATCAACTAAGTGGTGTCACTCAG